>JAGFPH010000884.1:170885-200180 GCA_018207615.1 Philaenus spumarius
TTGACGTTCGTTAAATGAGTTAACGAACCTTGGTGAAACCGGCTATTAGTCTTATTACGGATCTTTGTATGTTTTATAGGACAAGCTATGTTCAAAAAGAAGACAAATGAGTCAAAAAATAATTAAATCTGTCATCAGTATTTTTCAGATGGTTGAGATTATTCCATTTTTCTTTATTTAAAAGATATTTCAATAACTCTAAGATACTTCTAATATAATCTCTACTCTCTATGAGTTGGGGTTTCGACATTTTCTCAGGAATACCAGTCAAAATATCAATCTCCTGCGCATAATGATCCGATAGCCCAGACCGAACAATCCTCACCGAAAAACCTTCCCCAGTGAAATTAGTAACCACATTATCTATTGCTGTTGCCGAGGATACCGCCACCCTGGTCACATAGTTCACACACCACTCCATACCATGAGATGCTAAAATATCTCTTAATGTATTTGTTACCCTTGTTTGTCTAAGGACATCAATACTAAAATACCCGACAATAATAAACCAAAACTTCTTTTTAAACAGATTATGCAACAATACATCCAAGTTAACAAAAAAAGTTTCCAAGTCCCCTGTTGGAGCTCTATACAGACCTACTATAACAATATTAATATCCTTACTTATGATATTTACACATAAAATTTCAAAATCTTTTCCCACGATGCTATTATGCACAATTTCAGATGGTGTGCAATTAAATTTAACATTTGCAAAGACAGCAACACCACCTCCTTTAAACAAGGATATATTGAAACTATTTATTAGATTATAATTTAATAAATTAAAACAACCTATAGTGTTATTATTGAACACATGCTCTGTTACAACAAATACACTCGGCTCATATTTAGCTCATTTATTTTAAATACTTAACAAGTATTTAGATATTAATGATGTCTGTAAGTAAAAAATAAAATTATATTTATATTTTCATTTTCTGTAAAAGTTATGTTTATAAATAAAGTTTTTCTTGTACTATTACAAAACTAAAAAATGACCCTTGTAATTTTAAAGTCACTAATAATATTCTGAATAAAAACTTATAATGCTCAGTTTGAAAGTTAGGATAGGAATTAATGAAGTGTAATACTCCACAGATAATGTGGGAAGCATATCACATGTTGGTGCACTGATTGAAAGGACCTGGATAAATAGACGGCAAAGGAAGCTCTAACTGGCAACATGGAAGGAAGTCTATGGACAACTGAGATCTCACTGTTGAAGTGGTGAGAATTATTAGCTGACAGAAAAGTATGGAGGTGAATAGAGGCAGTGGAAGAAGTCAAAGACCACAATTGAGGCGCCTAGAATCAAACTCCGCCAAATCCACTCTATGACTTTTTTGGCAAAGTCGCAAAAACTGCTACAAACGCATCCAGAACAATACAGACATGTAATTTGTATTAAAAATTATGGTTATTTTATCCTATAATAGTGACAAAATATGAAAACAAATTAAAAAAATATTTTTAAAATACAAGGAAAAATATGAGTTGGAAATTCGGATGTGGCGGGTTTTGATACTAACTTTAGGATTTGGCTGGTTTTGATACTAGCCTTTGGATTTGGCGGATATAGAAACACTCAAAAAATAATGAGTGCTTTTTGCTTCAAAGGGGTATTAAAGATAAGTTACATTATTTACTAAAAATATTATAAACCTAATAATTTATAACATTGTAGGTTATTAATAAAAATCATTAAGGTAAACAAAATTCTTTACTGAGCCTTCAAAATTAGATTACAAACAAAACTATATTAAATTGAAGAAAACATTAATCATTTTAAATCTAATCTTTAAAAATTTTTTACTAGACAACTTCAAGCTTTTCATTTTCTTCGTCGTCGATGATGTCGTAGTCGGCTTTAGCTAGCTCTCCCGAACAAGGAGTTAAAGGAGCCCCCACAGCTTCTTGCATTACAAAAGGTTAATAATCACTTTGTCACAAGAACAATCAGAAAATAATAATAGTCGAGCACGAAAGTTACGTCTTCAGTTCACTATGACAGTGTCAAAAGTTTACTAACACTTAATGGAGTAGTAAACAACTTGCTAGTCGCTAGGCATGATGGGAAGTCACGTGACTGAACCGCGCACTCTCATTGGCTGCCTTGGATGTGGCAGATTTTGATACCAACAATGGCCTAACCCTGTTTGGATCTGGCGGATTTTGAAACCAAGCAGCTTTTTCAACATGATTTTACAGTCGGATGTGGCGAGTTTAGCTACAAAATAATGTTTTTATTGAATTCTGCATGTAAAAATCTGTAGGATAAGATGTATAACTCAAATTTAATTGAGGCGGGGTTTGATTCTAGGCGCCTCAATTGTTTGTAATTCTTCCAGGGGTAGCTCCTCCTACAAGGATCAAGGTCTTGAGCTTCACAAACAAAATTACTTTAAAAAAATAAAAATAAACATTAGAAACAAATCATATAAAAATATTCTCAAATTAATTAATTTATAACAACTATAAGATTGTTAAATCTAGATAAAATGTTCTCATAATTTAATTGTGACCTACTTATAATATTTAATCATATTGATTAGCTATTTTGTTGATGGCTCTACACAGAATAACAATTAATTGCACAGCATACTAAAAATGAATCTAGCCATACATTCTTAAATTGCTAGTAAGAAAACAAAAAGCTTTTGGTAGGGATCATTGAAATAATTCTCATGACTAATAATCCTTGTCATCAAGATAATTCTGTTGACTAGTCACACTGCCTCACTTATAGGCTACTGTCGGTATATTCAAATTTCTCATTGCTCCGTATTTGTGTTGTTTATGTTGTTATTAATTTTGGGGTATTTTAGCCACCGGAACTGAATTTTTAATAATAAATCCGTACGAGACATGATATCGGACCATGCGCATCGGTAAATTTTTTAAGTGTTTTAAATATTATTTGTTCTGTTGTGTGTATGTTTGAATGTGTGTTATTAATGTGTTAACATTCTAAATTTTGAAAACTGTTAATTTTACAAAAAACGAAGAAGAGACAAATACTTTTTTTAAAACAAACAAAATGTTTTTTGTTGTTTCTGTAGGTTAAAGAATAATCAAGTGATCGTAAAAAAACAGAAAACATAATTGTCATAGTAATTGTCTACAACATTTAAAATAAGCCTAAAACACTTATTTTACACTTGTAAATCTAACATACAAAATGCTTATACCAAATTTGAACTCAATGTCTTATTTACTTCTGGAACTACAGTGAGATTTTGTAAAAAAAACAAAATGTCCTATTGCGACTAAAGAAAGCCGAATTCGAAAAAAACGTTACTGAACATTTTTCATTTATTTCAACTTATACAAATCGATCCTGTAGAGCCCGGTAAAGTTTTTGCTTACACCCTGTATTTTTAAATATAATTAGCCCTTTTTTAATGTATTAAATCCTTTATTTTATTTATTTAATCATATACATTTACTTTTAATTATACATATAAATATAAGTATAAGAGGTACAATACTTAATTATAAAACACATGAAAGTGAATATATAAATTTACCTGTGCAATTGCATATTTAATTTATTATATTTTGTTCAATATACTGTACATATAGGCCTAATATGAATATTTCAAATTTGCCTTATTATATTTTTCTGAATATAAGCTTGTATAAATTGGTAATGTAATATTGTGTAACATGAAACTAATCATTTCTTTCAAGTGTCAAATGAAAATTTCAATGAACGCTTTAATAAGCTCAACTTCAAGTACCTATGCAAAATGGTTATTTC
Organism: Philaenus spumarius; assembly: GCA_018207615.1. Taxonomy (NCBI): domain Eukaryota; kingdom Metazoa; phylum Arthropoda; class Insecta; order Hemiptera; family Aphrophoridae; genus Philaenus; species Philaenus spumarius. Next base: position 174,649 of record JAGFPH010000884.1, read on the forward strand.
TCCCTTTGTATACGTGGTCTCTTGAACAATAGTTGTCACAATCCTCTTATCCAGGCCTAGACACCTAGATTTATATAATAAATCTTAAATTTATGTAGATCACGCCCAAGTTGGCACAATTTCAAAATTCTTCCCTTTCAAGACAAAATAAAAATTGAATATCTAGGCCTACACTTCTACTAAATTAATGAGGGCAGCACTGAAGGGCATAGTAAAGTAGTTCTATTATAGTTACTTCTGTTAATTGAGTAGAAAAATTACATCTTTTGAAGTTGATTATTGTAACCTATGGTGTGAAAACATGTCATGTATGTGGAAAAAGGAGATGTGTATAAGGTATACCAGTAAGTATAATTGTTTCCTTTGGTTATAACTTATAATTAGTTTAGTGGACTGTATCTTAGTTTTAATTCAAATACCTGAACATCATTAGTGTAGTTAGCTAGGTAGGCCTAATGTAGATTATGTCTTAATTTGAATTCAATAAGTAATAAATAAATTATAGTAGGACTAATAAAAAAGGTTTAACTAGATTTGAAATAAAATGATTTGAAGTTTTATTAAAGAGATTGGTTTTACAAAATTAGAGACAAACAAATTGAACTAAGAATGAATACAGTAAAGAAAAAGAAAATGTAACATAATGACAATAATTAAACATGTGTTTCTTCATATAGTTAAAATAATTGCTTTCTTGATATACCGTAATTGTTCTTTATGAATACTAAACTATAATTTTCTTTAGTTCAGTAATGAAGGCAATAATTGCAATTTGATTCATGGACAGGTGAATTGACAGAACAGATAAGATGAAGCATTAAGATAATTAATTAGTGCCACCTGTAATATTTAGACTTTTTGAAAATACTTAAATTTGATATAACTTTTGATAATATAAACACTATTTTAGCCTCCTAATTAGTGATTTTTAAAGTGTAAATGGACCTTAAATGATTGGTTTTATTATGCTAATATGATCAAACGTACCGGTAAGTATTTCTATTGTTGGTTTTTATTGTTCTAATAAGATCAAATAATAGTTTTTTATATTGTTTGGTTTTATGGTGCCCAATATAATTACATGAAAGTTTCTGGCAAATTCCATTCTAATTTTTTAAATATGTTAATTTTTCCTATTGATTTTTATTTATCATTAAAATGCCTATTCATAGTCACATTTTTATGATTATGTACATATAAAAGCAAATAAAAAATAAAAAAATAATAAAAAAATAAGTTTTGCACAAAGTACAAAACTTCATTATATATTTTCAAGACTTCAAATGCATTTTTATAAAATGGTTAAGATAAATTATAACATTTATTAATACAGTAGTATTAACAACTCTTGTACTAAAAGTTTAATGTAAAATCTTTAATTTAAATTAATAATTATAATTTAAGTTTATCTCACCATAAAAGACAAGCGTTTTTAGATTTTTCTGTTGGATAACTTTTTTTATTGCATCTGGCATGAGGATTCGCCATTCGCCCACTTCTAAGATGACTAAGTTTACTACATTGACTGCAATCACTGATATAGTGAGATAGAGGAGTTTTTGGTGTTTGGAGGGGGTCAAGTCCCCCACACATGTAAATACCGCTCCCGCAACACCAACCAATACATTCTGCAACAATAAAAAAACGAATTAAAAGATGATACTTTTGAGATTAAAAATACAAAATGGAATTTAGCTTGTAGTGAGTAATGAACTAATTATAAAAGCACTTCAATTTTAACATTGTATTTCTTGTATCGAATGTAGTACTTCCTTATTACTTAAAAAGATATACATATCTGTTTGAACTGACATTAAATTCTCAAACAAAGTAGATATTTTAATAAGTTAGTTACGATCCATGGTTAAAGATGGTTCAGGGAAAAATTCTAGATTCAACCAACAAGCCAAATAGTCACACAAATTAGCCAAATATTCTTCTAATTGTTTTGGCGGAACAACACATTTTATAAATTCACTTTTCATGTCAGATGTTGATTTCTACTAGGGATTTCGACAGAGGGGGAGAAAAGGTAAACATGTCAGGTAACAAGGAAACAAATTTAATAAACAAATAATGTAACTTTGAACTTTTTGTAAAGTATCACATTATGAAATAAAAAACATAATTTCTCCAAAAAAGTTGAATTTGTTTTGTTTTATTGTGTTTGTAAATATATTCAAGTATCAGAACAGTTTTTAATTATTTTCTAAAGGAAGCCGTGTAAAAGGAAACAATTTTACAACGATCATAGTGATATCTATTTAAGTTATTGCAAAAAAGGTAAGCTGCAATAATAATCATAGCTAGATTTTTTTGATACAGATCTGTAATTTTTTAACATGTACTAAATTTTAAGTGGACACCATTTCAGAGCGGGTGCATCTTTCTTGATATGGTTCGCAGGAAAATGTTTTTTTTTCTCAAATAGCTCTTAATTTAAAAAAATGTTGCAATTAAAGAAAAATAATGTTTACCCTTGCTATTAATTTGAAATTAAACAAAGTACTTTTCCTTTCTAAAATTTTCGAATTCATTATTTTTCTTAGTACAAAGTATTAATGATAAAAATGCTTACTTTTAATGGAGTACCTGTACTGTGTCAAAAATTATTTAAAACAATTTCAGATTTGTATTTTTAATTTTTTACTTTCTCACTATACAATATCCTATACTCTAATATGAGCAATGTCTGTTTGTATGTACAAGCAATCTCGAGATCCAGCGGAAGGATTTTGCTGAAGGTTTGGGATTAGAGGCTTTTTTGGGTCTTAAAAATCTATTGGTGAAAACCACTACCAGTACCTCAGGAAAACTCGTATTTTTCTAAACAACTCATTTGAAAATTTAAAATTTTTAACATTGGGCTTATGGAGTTTAAAATCATTACATATTTTTATTCACTATAATAATAACAGTAATCAGCTGTTTCCTACAATATTTCCATTATCAGCTGATTTCAACACCAAACGTAACTAAAACATTATTTTTGTGCTGTTATTAACCGTTCTAAAACCCTTTTCACCAGTTTCAGCATTCTTTATATTTCTATAAAGGTAATATAAATTACCTAATGATTATAATTATTATTTCTAAAATTCATAAACAAATTCAGTACCGTATGTGATTCGTATTTGCATACATTTTCCTAAAAAAAAGTACTTAGCGATGCTCGGTCACCCAGGTACAATAGTATAGAGAAAGTATAGTGATCGCAAAAAAAATCGATGTTGAGATTTTTGTGGAAATATCCATTTTGGGAACCCCTGAGAACAAAAAAGTGGTTTTTACAAAATGTCGGTCTGTATGGCTGTCTGTATGTCTGTATGTAGGCCTATACAAAGCTAGAAAGAAAACTATTCTATCGATTTCGAACAAATTTGCACCAAACATGTCAATTAGGCCTGCACAGTTGCACGAAAAAATGTTTTGAAAAATAACCCCCTTTTTGGCCAAAAAACTGCATCTTTCTAAAAATTCTCGTTAGGCTAATAATAATAATAACTGATTTTTGGTTGGTTTTCAAAAAAAAATTTTCGTGCATCTGTGCAGGCCTAATTGACATGTTTGGTGCAAATTTGTTCGAAATCGATAGAATAGTTTTCTTTCTAGTAGGGTTTGTTTCTACTTCATATTTTGGCACTTTGACTCAGGCTTAAAATAATGGATCCAAGTATCATCTTAGGTTACATTCTTTAAAAAAATCTCTTTCTTTATGATAACTTTTCAGTTCTGGACAACGTGTGAAGATCATAGTTTTTGCGCTTGTATGTCAAATGCCTTATAACATGTGAAAATTTAGTTCATACTGAATAATAAAGTTTATAGTACCAATACTTATTTTACAATAGTAAACTGTTTCCAAAATTTGCATGGTTTTGTTCCTTCATACGACCAGAATCTAAAAACTGGTCGCTGTTCTTCTAGAGTGAAACTTTCTAGTGGAAACAACATTTACAAAACACTAATAAAGGTTATGTTTACATTCAGTGGCGTAACTACATTCATTGCCACCCCCCCGCAGGTACAAGAATGGCACCCCTCAAATAAAAAAAAAAAAAAAATAGATAAACCAAGTCGCAACTTCTTGGCTCTAGATGACCCCTCTCCAGTGGTAAGCAATCTCTCCCCACGTGTTTTATGTAACTACTACCTGGTAGTATTTAGACATTATTTGACTCTAAATTGAAATGAATGTAAATTAATTTAAGTAAAGGACATTCTTTACATAACCAAACTATCTGTGGTAGTATTGTAATTAAATATTATGCTAATGTTATGAAGTTTAATACTAAAAAGAATATGCAAGCTTTAAGTTAAAACTAATTTAGCATCTTTAAAAGGGAAAGAAAGACTGCAACTTTAAACACCAAACATCAAGGTTTATTATTTACAAAAATCTTGTAAGTTGTTATAATTACATTTCTATCCCTATAATTACATTTATTTAAAACCTCTTCTTTTTCCTCATGTGAAAATACGAGTCTGTTAACGTGTAAGTCGATAGCACGATGGCAGGCTTATATTTTGAAGGGGTGATCAGTGGCGGCTGGTGAATTATTACCTTGGGGGTTCAAATCTACCGGGGAGGGGGGGGGGTCCTGCAAATTTGTTTTTAGTACTAAACATAAGAATTTCTACTTTTAGGCCTGTTTTTACTTAAATTTGGTTGTTTTAAGACATCTCTGAAAAGCGTGCAATGAGATAAAATCGGGTTACAGTTTGCATGATAGATTGGAATATAGATATTAATTATAAATCGAAAATTGAGAACAATATTGTCTTACATAGAAGCATATACTTTATTAATTAGTTTATTTAAGTTTTTAGTTGATAAAGTGACTCATAAATAATGAAGTGACACAAATACCAGTGTACTTTAATAGCACACTTATCTCCAAGAGGTAAAGAAGAAAAGTTACCCTTAGCAAAGGTGTAACGCTGTTCATAACAACACTGAACTGCAATAATATTATTTAATAATATGTCCACACTAACACAGACTTAATCCATGAACTTCATAGAATGCACAACTGACATAACCTATAAATCAAAGAAGTAAACAAACACCAACTACGTAAAGGAAAAAATAGGCGTAAGGTTTTTTTTACAAAACACTGTTGTGAACTGCAGCTTCGGCTATCTTCGGAAGGAGTCGGAAGTCGCTGCATTTAGATTGCAGCGAAAAACAACGTTGAAACTGCTATTCCCCCACCGTTCCCCTGAACCCCCTCGCCTAGGCCAGGAGGTTCGTTCTTTGAATTGAACCAAGATGCAGATGCTGAAAACGACGTAGGAGAGCTGCGCGTTGTTACTCTACGTCGTATTTTAACAACTTTTCAATCTATATTGTTACATTTATGAAAAAAAATACTAAATATTTATATTTGTTGGAACCTATAGCACGAGCCGCTACTGGGGGTGATTATACTTTGTCTGTGTCTATCACGTTGATGATGTTGGTACGTTGACACACACTACGCACACATCATTAAGGCTAGGCGCATATTGGGGCGCGTGTGAGATGACTTGACAGGAGATGCATGACACGATCGTGCCATCCGTGACGCGTTGGGGATCGCTTATTACAACGCAGTTGCTCCCAACTCTCGCCCAGTAGACACGTGTATTTTGTTTCATTTTATTTTTTAGAATATTTAAAATGAATGATTCACGGATAAAACTGTTTATTAGATCTATCCTAATTTAAAATGACTTCAGAATTACCAGAATTACTTGCTGTTTTTACCTACTACTTCCGGATGAACCGAAACTCACTGAAGTGCACAGGATTATACATATTATGTTCTTTCTAGGTACAAACCTTAAACATTTTCACCAGTTAGTTTATGACTTTATGAAGACATATAAAAAAAAAAAAATAGGGGGTTAACGTCAAACGCCAAATTTTTAATTCAAAATTATTTCATATTAAAATGCAGAGAATATAATATAAAACACAGTACTAATTCATTAACAAAAAAATACTTATAAAACAATTCAGTGGACATATATATTTATTAAATATTATTTTTGATAGTTATTTTATTAAAAATTACTTTCTTTTTAAATGTGATTGAAAATTCAGCTTAATTATTCAAATAAATTCAATTTTATTTTCAAAATGTTTAACCCAATTAGGCCTCTTATCAGCTTTTCCTGGGCCAACATCTGAATAATGGAAAATGCACAACTAGACCCCAAAACCTTTGAGCACTACTAGCGTACTGAACTCGTGAGACGTGTGACAAGTGGCGCGAGAAACTGTGTCACTGCCACTGAGCCACAATGTCTGTCGTGCCACGTGAGTCGCACTGCATTGCGTTGCTTTACCAATATAATAATAAATAATAAAGAATTTATTCCTTGCATATCATACATAATATCAGCACTAACACAATGCACAAGCAACCATACATAAAAAGAAACAAAAATATATCTCAATAATAATAAAAATTTTTCACTTATAACTAAAACACAATAACATATACAATGAAAACCGTACATAAAAAGAAACTAAAAATACATCTCAGTAATAATATAATTAATCACTTATAACTAAACACTAATAATATAATATATACAAAGAGAATTAAACTATATACAATTTTTGTCTACACTTAATAATTGTGAAAGCTTCAAAAACTCAAGGAATTAGGTAACCCTGTTGGCGAAGCCAGTTTTTGGGTTTACCAGCACGAATTTCAAAAAATTTATTTGTAGAACAGGATGTCAATGCTATTACCATTATTTATATTAAAATATAACATTTTGTGATCTCAGCTAAGGCCTGTAACTACCTCCAACTAAGCAAAACAGCGTAGAAAAACAATCGTTTTGCACCTAAACAGGCGCACAGAAAAGATCTTCAATATTCTCAAATTCAAGAAGCCAGGTTTTCAATTTTTTCAAAAAAGGTCTAACCCCATAAATTGATTTTATGTTAGTTGGCAATGCATTAAAGAATTTAGGTGCCTGGTATATGAAACATTTGTGAAACACAGTCAGTTTGGCTCTGGGTAATATACAATACCTCTCCCTACGCGTATTCTGTATATTAGATTTCGGCATATCTATCTTTCCTTTTATAGCCGCATTTAGGATGACATACACATATAACCTTCGCAAAGATAAAATATTCAACTGCCTAAATAAGGGCAAGGAATGTTCTAATTTTGATTTAAATAGAATTGATCTAATTATATGTTTCTGAGTATTAATTATAGGCATAAGTGTGTTCAGGTATGTACCACCCCACACCAACAGTCCATATCTCAGTTTAGAATTTGCAAGTGCATGATATACCACTTTTAGTAATTTAATGCTACAAAAAGATCTCAAATAATACATCTTTCTCAATACCAGACAAAGTTTCTTATTTAGTTCTTTAACATGTTCTTTCCAGCATAATTTACAGTCCACCGTTACTCCCAGATACTTTAGGCTATTGACTCTGCCAATAGTTTCACAATCGCAACGAACATCAGACGAGCACAACAGTGTATGATACTTGACTTCATTTTCAAAAGATACTTCATTTTTCAAATCAAAAATTATATATTTAGTCTTTTTACTTAATACCATGTAATGCGTCGCAAACCACCACCTGATACATCGCAAATCCCGAACAATATCCTTCTTTACATCCCTAAGATTTGGTCCACTATACACGAAGGCAGTGTCATCTGCAAAAGCAGTTAACTCTCCCCTGAAATTACCCTCACAGAAACTATTAATATATATAACAAATAACAAAGCACCAAGAACTGAACCCTGAGGAACCCCATTTTGGACCTTCATCTCCTCACTAACACTATTACCTATTCTAACACATTGTATACGATTCAATAAATAACTATTAAACAGTTCATATGTAATTCCCCTTATGCCCAATTCCCATAATCTATTTAATAAAACTATATGGTCCACTGTATCAAATGCTTTTTTAATGTCAATGAAAAGCCCAACCGTTTTTAGTCCCCCGTTTACAGAACTATATATCTGCGACATAAGCCTATTTAGGCTGTCCTCTGTACTTAGCTTTTGTCTAAAACCAAACTGATTGGAACTAAAATATTGTATATGATCAAGAAACAATATAAGCCTCGATTTAATTGCTCTTTCAAAAACCTTTGAAAAAACAGAAAGAAGTGCTATAGGCCTGTAATTTTCTGGATCTCGCTTGTCACCCTTTTTAAAAACTGGTACGACTACGGCTGTTTTTAGTATTGTAGGAAATTCTCCCTTTTCAACACAAAAATTATATAGTGCTGCTAGAGTATCCCCAATAGTAGGACCAATTTTTTTTAATAATGCTGTGTTTATGCAATCAACACCTGGAGATTTTTTATTAGGCAATTTATTTATTATATTTACAACTTCCTTTCCAGAAACAGGATTTAGAAAAAATGACCCACAATTTCTAGGAAATGAAAAAATGTTCTGGTCAATATCATCATGGTTAGGAGCCTGAATACTGTCTCTAATAGTATGTGGCACATTGACAAAATAAGAATTAAAATATTGAGCTATATCTACAGGATCCGTAATGTATTTTCCCGGGCTTATTATTAATTTATCTACAGCTACTTTATCGGATTCTTTTCCCAAGATTTCATTTACAATCCTCCATTGAGCGCCCACATCGGATTGTTTCTTTTGCAATTTTTCAATATAATATTTTTCCTTTACCCTTTTGACATCGAAAGATAGTCTATTCTTATAAGAAATAAAATATCTTTTTAGTCTATCGTTCAAAGGCTGTTTCCTACATTTTTTCGAAAGTTCGTTCCTTTTGTTTATTCTCCTGCACAACTCACAATTCATCCACGGCTTTAATGGCACATACTCTTGTTTTTTACTTAATTCTACTTTAGTACTCAATATAAGATATTGCAATCTATCCACAAACAATTTAAATGCTTCTGATGCAGAGTTTTGATTGAATAAGTAGTTCCAGTTTGTTTCCTCCAACAATTTAATTAAAGCATTAAAGTCTATCCGGGTACTAATGTTGTGGGCATTTTTTTTTTATTGTCACTATAATTAGCACTATTTCTATTGTTTTTGGTGTTAATAACAAAACTTAACAAACTATGATCTGTCAAATTAACATGACTAATATTTACAGCTGTTATAAAATTTTCCTTCCCTCTAAAAAATAAATGATCAATACAACTAAATGAATTGTTTGCTATTCTAGTAGGTTCTGTAACCAAAGATTGGAAACCAAACTCATTCATTAATAGTAAATAATCTCTTGTTAAAGGCTCATCTTGTAATATGTCAATATTTATATCACCAGTAAAGATTACATTCTTACTTCTACAATTACATAAGATATTGTACAATTCAGACAAAAACATCCGAGGTTGAAACAGATGATGTCTATAGATAACTATAAGTTCAAACTCCAAACCCGGGTCTGAACAGGAAATCCTAAGACCGTCTGCTGACCTCATATTTACCATAGTTGACAAGCAATGATATTTATCTTTAGTGTAAACAATCACCCCACCAGCACGATGCAAATCATTACATTTAGCAAACATATTATACCCAGGCAACTTATAAAACTGAACTTCGTCACTATTTACCCAAATCTCTGATAAGGCTATAAAATCTGGTTTATTTTTTAAACTCTCTAGAAAAACAACAAACAGGTCGAAGTTTTTTCTCATACTACGTATATTCTGCTGTATAATAAAAATATTGTCCTTATCTATATTATTAAATTTATTACTTACAGTCTCAGAAGCAACAACACCAAAAAATTACTGTATTAGTTATATTGTGCATATTCAATGTAATAACTGTATATCGTCTGAAGTCACTATTTCTTTCACCGGATCCCCGTCGTCCTTCCTGGTAAGTATTTTTCCTCCCCTAATCCAGAGATATTTATATCCGTTATTTCTTTTGGCTTCCCTGGCGATCGCAAACAGCCTTCGCCTTCCGGGACTAAGACTTTCATTAATATATACAGGTCTATCCATATGCATATTCATATGACGTGTTGAAAAATCACGCTTAACTCGCCTTTTCTGAAGCAACTCCTCCACAACAAACCGTCTTACAAACTTCACTATTATACCGGGAGGCTCATCAGATCCCACTCTCTTCTTGAAGCGATGGCAGGCATCCACCATCTCACTTTCTATGGGAAAGTCCAACGCAACACCCACTGTCTTAATCACATTTAACACATCCTCGCCAGGCGTCACAGGAATCCCGTGAATTTCCAAACTATTTCGCCTTCCATATTGGTCCATTTTCTCCACCTTTATTTGAAGAGCTTGTACTTGCTTTTTCAAAGTGACATTTTCCTTTGTTAATTTGTCCAATTCTTCATAATGTTTTTCCTGGTTTTCATTTAGCTTTTCCATCAAGGCTCTGAGTTCATTTAGTCCCTCAAAACAGGTATCAATTGATTTTCCAAGTCCCTTTTCCACTCTCTCAAAATCTGTTTTCATTTCTTTCATCAACTCCATTATGTCTTCAAGTGTAACCTTTTTTGCTCCCACCGTACTCGAAAGAACCATGATCTTCCTGCGAATCTTTGAACAGGGATCGCATCTCCATATTTGACTCTGGCTATTTATATATTCAATATCCTTGGCATCCAATTTAACACAATTTCCATGAAACAAACCTTTGCATTCATAGCAGGTAACTTGTGTTTGCTTAGTTGTCACTGATTTGGTACACACGCTACACAAAACAGACATATTCAATTGGTTTATCCAATTTAAGTTGGAAGCAGAAACACGCAATAAATATTCACTATTGAATATGATCACTTTAATACTATACAGAGTTGCTAAACATGTGCTATATACACTATAGGTAGCAGAGAGATAAGATAACATCTACAACTACAACTCAACTGAGCTAATCCATTGATTTACTTGTGTTACAAGAAGTCGCGCTGTGCCATAACGCATGACAAGCACCAAACGTGTTCCAATATGCGCCTATCCTAACACCTAGTATTTATACATTTACATCAAAGGGTGCATTCGGCCGCACTCACCGGTAGCTACTGGTAGGTATTAGTGCGGCCGAATGCTACTAACCGAACTTCGGTAGATGACGTCACTTCCCTTATCGGATGCCATTTTTTCCACCGCAATAAATTAGCGATACATCATCTACCACAACGGTAGAAATCATGGCGGCAAAAACCATAACTTATGAATTTGACAGTTTAGTTACCGCTACAATCTACTAGTGCATTCGGCTGCACGGTTATTGGTTGAATCCACCACTCTGACGTCATCTACCTACCGGTAGATCTAACCAGTGTGGCCGAATGCAATCAATGAAATACATTTGTTTGATGGGTAGCAAATAGTTTGTTTATTAATAATTAATTACTAAAGTTTAGCAGGCATTATTGTTAACTGATAGTAAACAGATTGCATAACCATAATGATTATGGTTTCAGACTTATGATCTGTGGTTATATTATTTATGGAACAAGTTTTATTAACATATTTTAATGAAATATTGTTCATTGTAAAATTTATTTTAATGATAATAAGTTTACTACATTTTATTTTTTTTAATTCCTTTATATATTTTTTGTGTGCCGGGTTGCGGCGCCTCTTGACCTGCCACGCTCCCCCCCCCCCGCACAGCATGAGTTGCAGGGGTGTTATTTACGCCACTGTTTACATTAATTATAATGACAAACCATCTGTTATCAATGTACAAGGACACCAACTCATATAAAATATTAACAATTGTCATCTTTCTCCTTAGAAGTTTTTTAGACTGGACAGGTTTGTCTCTTTACTTATTGAATGGCCATCGTATATATCAAAAATGGTGGCAAACGTCTTAATAATTAATTAATAAAGAAATTCAACAACCATGATTAAAACCTTCAATGGAAAAATGTTAAATTTGCTCTTGTAGTATACTCTGACATATAAATTGTCATTGTAAAATATTAGAAACATAAACCAAACATTTAAAAAACTAGAAACCATGTATCCCACAAAAAATAATTTAATTGTGATCAGGCTTTTAGAAAGTTAGAAATGAATTTCTCAAATAATACATGAACATATTGTATGTTCTTTGATAAAGGTAAACATATATCTTTCTAACATATATAAAGTTTCTAATATTACAAACAATAAAATTCATTCAAACAGATAAAAGACTTTATAAAAAAGAGGTTGTAAAATATTTATTTGTGATGGGTCCTGTGGATGATCCTGATTTCTACTATTGTGATTTTTTGCTATTTGATTACTATCAGATCTACTGAACGTATTTGGTTAATAAAACTAATAGCAGAAAGAACTTCACACAACTTTGTTTAGAAGAACACAGAAAAGTAACATTAATTTATTAATTGGAAAGGTAATGTTAAACTTAAACAAATTGCAATTTCATAATAATTTAATATTTTGTTACTAACTTTCAGTAACTTGACATTGCAGATGTTTTTTTTTTTTTTTATTAACTGTGTTAGTTTTTTACAAACGAAAATTGGAGGTAATCTTAATGAAGTTTAATAGTATTCTTTTACAATACACCAAACGTTCAGCCGATATTAAATACAAAGATATATACTGTACTAAAAGTAATTTTTTTTTAAATCTGAAAATATTAAATAATTCAAATTTAGGATTATTGTGACACTACTGAGATTTTATAGTTTCAAGAAATCATCAAAACATGTTCTTGTAAATTAGTGATAAGCATTATAACATTCAAAATGATGTTGAGAAATAAATCTGTACAAAATAAAATTAATTTAGGAATTCCATTTAAATCAAAAGAAACACTGGCGCGACACCTAGCGGTAGATTTCTACAATGTATATTAAACTATGAAATGGCCAAGATTTTCACCATTTCTAGTCACACAAAAACGTAAATCCAACAATTCACCAATTATAAGTCATTCTATCATCCATATTAAAAATTACCGTAAAAAACCTGAGTTATCTATAACAATAAATAGGTCTGAAGCAAAGACAAGAGATAAATAGAATTCAATCGAAATAAGACGAGAATGTCACAATACCTTTTATAGGCCATGAACAGAAACAGCGATAGAATTTCATTAACTATGAAAATACCAGACAAGTACGAATGGAATAATAAATATGGCCTATGGATATATTACATATGTATACACATTTTATCTCACTTAAAATATGACCGAGGATATTAAAATATTACAGAAATAGTATAAAAAAAAAATAAAAAAATAAAAGTCTGAAGAGAACGTTTTAGTACCATAGAAATAGACATTGAAATTGGAACACGATTCTGATTGGCTTAGGCCAACATATGATTGGAATCTTAAATAATATTAGAAGTCATGCTATGTATGTTAATTTGTAAGGATTAAATAATGCAAGAGAAGTTATTTAAATCCCATAATATGTTTTAAACAATAATTTTAATAATAGTAAATTCAGTAAATGTAAATGTAACTATTAAAAGTTTAGTTTTGTGTAATAGGGTCATAATATACCATTTCATCTCTCCATATAAGAAGAACAAGAAGCAGTGGATTCAATATAGGATATCTCTTTCAATACCTTCAGTACTACAAAGAAAAAAAAATGGATTGTTGAATAAGACCCCAGACTGGGTGGATGGGCCTTTGTATTTAATAATTTTAAGGTAGATTTTCCATAAAGAAAAAAAAGTGTTACTGATATCAATCCAAAGTATATCAGAAAGTTTCAGCAATCAAGTGAAAGTGATTTTTATATAAAGTGATTAATTATATCTCAGTCAAACCTAAGATAAAGGCATAACCTCAGAACCAATTGGGTGAGACCTAATTGATTTGAATTACTTTGTCATAACTAATAGCCTAGTATGCAGATCTTATATTTAAAAAAAAAAAATTACAAACATTATTGAATATCACTTTTATCTGTTAAAGTAACAGAATATTTTAATATAAACTTTTCAATGTGTACCCAAAGTGATTGTTACAATGAACAATTATTTCCCCAATCATTCACTCACTAACCAATCAATAACTTTTATTTCATTGATTTATTTTATGCTAATTTTAGGCTTGAAATCCCTACTTCCTTGAGATAAGCCGCTCTTACCTTAACCCCGAGAAAGAGATTCATATAGACAATTAATTTCATTTTACATCATGTTTAATATGTACCAATTTTTCTTTTATAATTAATAATTACATCAAACAGTTCTGATAATAGAAGAAATAGACACTTATTAAATGAAAGACATTCTAAGGAGCCATAAATAGCCATAATTATTATTTGGATTTATAATATGTTATGTGTACCAATTTAATCTCTTTGCTACATAAAAAGTTTCATTAAATAAGATTTATATAAAAATTAAGAAAAGGATTTTTCTTTTTATAAAGTTTATTCATACAAAATATTGTATGAATATCAATAAATAATTCCATTATTGTAACCAATTGCTGCTTTATTTCTCTGTATAATTTCTTTCAATTATTATTGTTATTACTAAGACATTTTACTATTCTTTACAAAAGAGCACCATAATGTGTAGTTTATAAATTTTAATATTTTGAATAAAATATTGATATTAAAGAATTAATGTATATTTCAGCATTCACTAGTATAATCTTTGCCCCCACGTCCTTTGAGGGCTGCAGTTATTTTATAATTTTAATATTTAAAATAATAATAAACCAGAGAAGTGTGAGTTTGACTGGCTCACCAAGAATCTGTCAGCTGTCAAGTTTTACTTAATAAATCAAATTATAAGCATACAACCAACAACAATAATTACAATGGAAGGAATAAATTATACAATGGTGGTGGGGATCAGTGAATGAACATGACAAGCTCTCAAACACAGTGTACCCTATATAGAATGCCGCATGAGTAAAAAACACATTGTTCAAGATTTTCACAATAGTTTTGGTTTGCTATAGATTTACTGTAAAAATGAGTTGCCTACCTCTAACTCAACTATTCTATTTGAACTGCAGTACTTTTGGAATGGAGGCCAGTCAGTTGTGTATTTTAGCAACATTTCGAAGAATATGTGAAAACAACATATTACAGTACACAATTTTAAAACGCTCTTTCAAACTACAGTAGAGGCCACGATGGCCGTGGTTGTTAAGGCGTCAATGCTTTATCAATCGTCATGGCAACCATCAATGGAAAGGTTCCGGGTTCAATTCCCATTGATCCCGAATCATTTTCTAAATGGTTTCTTAACAGACATCGTTGGCTGTGGTTCGGATTCCACTTAAAACTATAGGTCCCGTCTTCATTAGCAAAACAGCAGGACGTTAAACACACAAAAAAAAAAAACAAAACAAAAAAATCAAACGACAGTAACATAAAATATTTTTATTTGGTACCAAATTTTTTGTTTGATGAAATTCATAGTAAAAATTTGTTTTTTTATTATTTGTGTATAGTATAATATGAGTTTCTTAGTTTTGATTATTAAAATATATAATATGAGTTAGCTTGCTTTATAACTATGAAAGATTTCAGCTTAAAACCTGTATCTGTTCCTAAGAAATTTGAATATAATAGACAGAAAAACAAGTGATTTATAAGGGTTCCTCAATTTTACTTGCCCTAAAAAAACACAAAATTCAATTTACTCAAAAAAAGTTATAATGATTGTGATTAATACTTATCTAAACATAGTCCATATGAACAAAAAAAAAAAAAAAAAAACTCATTCTCCAAAAGGTTCAGTAGGGATTTGTAAAAATTGTATCTCACAATTTACTCATGACATATTAAAAACATAGTAGAACAATAATATTATAAAAACAGGGGATTCCTTCTTCTAACACTATGAATTTATTTCCGTCCCAGTTTAGAAAGATTCATCTCTATGTGGATATTTCTAATAAGGAAATTAAGAAATGAACCTTGAATGTGTACGGTATTTAAAATTTAAATATGAAAAACACTTGCTACTAAACTTGCATACTGATTCCAGATACTGCAAAACAAAGTACAAAACTTCAGACATTGCAGCAATGATTTCATAATTAGCTAATGAGGTCTTTTAAATTTACTTTAAAACTGTATTAAAGCAAGAATTTTTGTTACTTAAAGTTTGTTTGGAGCAATTTTATTCAAAAAATGTTTGATAACTACAAACTGTCACATCACCTACAATCACTTAAATAATAAATTTTACAAACTATAAGTTTGCAGGTGCAGAGCTATAAACATATTGTTGAAACCCTTACAAAATAAAATAATGGATTTCTCTTAAAAGGGATAACTGGGTTCCATTGATATAATTTACACATAGCAAATTAGAGCATGTTAAGTTGATTTCACATGAAGTAGATATCACAGAAGTACAGTATTTGAAAATATAATTTACCTACTTCAATATATATATAAAGGGGGCAGATTTATTACTGCATTGCATAAACAACACTGTCTTATAAAGCTATGGAAGAATATATTACTTACCCATCCTCCAGTCCAAAGATTTGATCCGACTTTGAAGACAGGCAGAGAGATGAGGAAGAAAATGCCTGCAATGAGTTGCACAGCTCCTGCACATATGTAAATAACACTACAGATGACATGGGCTGCTACACAAAAGCGTGGCCAGCACACACACATCAGTTCACCTGCAAATATTAAAAGCAATTACCTATAAAAGTATATAAATTTGAAGATATAATTTAAAAGAAAAAATGACACAGAATTCATTAGAAGCTGCCTTGTCCCATTGCTGTTAATATATTAAAGAAGTAATGTACAATTTTATTTTATTGTTGATATATTGTTTTTATGTACAAATGTGTAGTATTGTGATGTAGTACCGGTAAAAAAATCTAATCTAAAATCTATTTAATGTAAGACAACTTTAAATATATTATCAGACAAAGTTCTGTAATTGTATTTTATATAAAATTTGTTTTGTGGTTTTACTTTCAGTGGTTTAGCCTAGTAGGAAAAAAATAATAAATAACTCTGAGTATGCAAATTTAAATACTGATATAAAAATTTCACACAGTTTTATAATAACAAGAAATAATTAAATCATAATCTTCAACATACCTTTGGACTAAGGCTGAGACGTCAAAAGTATATATGGTGACATATATAATATATATGGAATCTTAGTTTCAAACAGTAAGGTTACCATCATAAGACCATCTCTAACTTTTGCCTCTATAGTCTGGTGGCCCACTACCAGAAAGGAATGGACATAAAGAGAACTTAACCCATTCCCAGGTATTCATAATTGACACCAAGTGCCTCATACCAGACCTCTTAATGGCCAAATTTGTCACTTATATTAAAACAACGATAACTAATTAGCTACTTACTCAATATACATGAAACTTTTACCATATCTTAATATTATATTGGTATATACAAAATTTGTATATTTACTTACCTAATGCAGCACTGAAATTTTTTTAAGTCCAAATAAAAAACAAATTGAAAAATAAGTTCACTCACAGTTATAACTTTTACAAAAATGTTTGGAGACACTTTATATTTGTTAGGCCATAAACTGTCTGCTATATTTGTGTTCAATTACTACAAAAATATATTTAATAAATAAAAAAATTAAACATGTATTTTAAATTCAGTCTAGAAATGTTTTACGTGACTCTTGGTTTACAAAAGTTGTGCTACAGATGATTATAAACACAGATATAAAGCCCTAAACAGCTGGAAGAAATTACAAATCATATACAATTGTACTGTAAAATGTTCTCTGAACACGTTTCTGAAGTTAGTTTTAAAATATTCCAACAGATGGCGAAGTTATACGCATTTAAAGTTCTACTACGGAGAGTGGAAAATATAAATTGCTATGAGTTACTAAGGAATACCGGGGAAAAGGTTAACAAAGTACAGCGGATGGCCTGCCTTGGAATCACAGGGACCATGAGAACTACCCTCTCAGCGGCCATGGAAATCTTGTTGCATCTCCCACCTCCGGACCTCCTGGTCTAGGGGGAAGCTAGTAAAGCCGCAATAATATTGAACGCAGGAGGGAGTTGGTCAACATCTATTGAAAGGAATGGACACGGTGAGTGCCTGAACAAAATACTGGAGTGGGATCCTCTGCTGCGATCCGATACGGACTACATGACTCTCAAGTATAAATGTGAATAGCAAATTAAAAACTATTTTCCCGACTCGGGAAGAGTAGCTACAGAAACAGGAAGATCTTAGAAATGGACAAATCTGGTTCACGGACGGGTCAAAAACAGATAAAGGTACAGGAGCATGTACATGCACAAAGGACCGAACACACAGAAACGGTACTCAGTGTCTCTGGGGCTATACTCTGCGGTCTTCCAAATGGAGGTATATGCAATACTTGCATGCGTAAAACGAATACTGAACTCAGAAAGCATGAGTACATATGTTACGATATGTTCTGATAGTCAGGCGGCCAAAAAGGCCATTATAGCTTCAAGAGCAACGTCAAAGTTGGTCTATGAATGCCAGTTACTGCTGGATCAGCTGTCAAGCAGTAGCAAGACTTGTTTGGGTCCCTGGACATGAAGGAGTAGAAGGGAATGAAATAGCAGATAAACTAGTCAGAAGAGGAGCTGAAACTCCACCAATGAGCCCAGAACCGGTGTTAGGATTATCAAAAAGATATGGGAAAGAAAGTGTAAGAAAATATGTTCAATCAGAACACTTGCACAGATGGAGAGAGACGGTAAGAGGTCAGAGACAGGCACACGATTTCATTGATGGCCTAGATGGACATCTAAACAGAACACTGCTGAGTCTTGGCAGGCCGGAAGTGAGGTTGTTGGTCGGTCTACTGACGGCACACAATTCTCCGAAGAGGCACCTCCACCTGATGGGGTTGGAGAACAACCCATTATGTCGAAGGCGTGGAGAGAAGGAGGAAACTTCTTTCCATGTTTTATGCGAATGTGATGAACTCGCATCACTGAGGCAGAAATATCTGGGACAAGGTTACCCTGACACCAGTTATATATGAGAGGAAGTCATGGACTTCTTCGTTTCGTGAAAAGGGTGGGTTTGATATGAACTGGACAATGGGCACAGAAGATCTCATGGTTTAAGTGCAGTGGGTCCTGGTATCAGGTCACGCAACCACCTAATAGTAATAATAAATAATAATAATAATAGTTTCAAACAAAAACAAAAGTGAATTAATTTTTATTAAGTTCGATATAGAACTAATTTTAATATGTTCCCTAAAACATATTACCTAAACTGAATAAAAAGAATTATTGTATAATTGTATATGATTATTTTTTTAGTTCCGAGAGGTTTGTTAAAATATTTGTATGTTCTAAAATATAAGAAAATGATTTAGGTGATCCGAATTTGTTTTCAATAAAAAAAATTAAAAATATCAATAGTACTAAAAATGTCTTACTAAACAAGCAAAATAGTTCAAAACATGCTAGTAAATGACTTATAAGCATTCTTAAATTACTATAAACGTGATGAGTTTTAACTGAATTTTGAGTTGTGCTTAAAAATAAACTATATTTATGTGTGGTTTCGCGTCAAAGTTTTATATGAATATTACTGTGGCTAAGTAATATTTTGCATTATTTTTAACACAATAAACGTGTTTGACAAATTAAGAACATTATATACTTTACAATTAAATTGGATTATTCTAAAAATATAAAATTGTTGCACGGAAACATTAATCCATTACCCTTGACAAGATTAAGGATTAGAAGCCTAACAGTTAGGTAAGGGAAGTTGCATATGTTTTGCTTTGTAGGCGCGCTGTAAATCGTTTCGAATATATCGCATTTGAAGAATTTGAACAGTTTCCAAATTCACCACAAAAATTTCTTTAAACGTAGACTAAGAAAGTGACTTATTACTTTATACATCTTTTTATTTAGCAGAGGAGTTGTTCAGTCTCAATTGGCAGGAAGATTGAGTATTAATAAGGAAAAGGTTATTGTTGATGATTATTTATGTTTTAAATGAGGCCATTATGATTTAAATATAAAGTACATTTATTTATAAGAGCAATGTACAAATAAAACAGGGTATTGCAGTAAAAAATGTTCTACTATTTGCCTAATGTTTGTATAATCTAGTTCGATTATTCTTATTGGTGTAGTTAAATTAAAAACATATTAATGCGATTGGATATTAGGAGTACTATTTTATTTGATACACATTTATTTTTAAATTATAAATTTTAATTTTAATAATTTTGCTATGTTCATTTATGAATTTATAATCTATTAACTGCTAGCTTAAACTGTCTGAGATGCTTATCAGTGTTTCTAAAAGTAATTACGGATATATAGTTTTTACATTTCTTAGCTGTAACAAAAAACACTGCACTTCAAATCTGCATCCATCGGTGTAATATTAAAAATACAATAAAAAGGTTACTCCCCGATACTGAAAACTAAACAACTAATGCAATCCTTCTAACTGTCAAAACATGAAAAATAACTTGAGTGCAATGTATTATTATTACCCTTAAGTTTGTTTATTTATTTAAAGGTTATTTGGGATGTACAAAATAAAATAGGGAGAATCAAAAATTTGCCTTGAATATTATTACACCGTAATAACGGACAAGTTTTATTTTATGTTCATATCATCTACAAATAATGACTATTGTTGTACTAAAGTTAGACCTTAAATTATTTATACTATAATGGTAATCACATTATGAACTTTGTCCTGTACGGTACCTATTCAATCAAACGGGCAAATCTTTGTAATGGGGAGGGGGGGGGGTTGAAAGTCAATTAAGTTGCAAGGAATTGTAATGCACAACTCTAAACAACCTATATTTTAATCAAACAAATTTATTTTTATTTACGTACATTGATCTAATTTGTTGTATATTCTATTGTGCTAAAAATCTTTAAACTGATTTAAAAAAGTAGAAGAAGTGATATATTTATAAACGTAAATATATATACAAATATATCGTGGAGAGAATAATAAATTTTTCTAGACCTAAATTTTTTCCAAGATATTAATTTTGGTGTATTAAAATATATTGTAGAAAAATAATTTCCATAGTTAAAAATTAGTACAACAAAGTAAAGAAAACTGTAAAAGTTTTTACATGTAAACAATTTAAAACAATGATTATTTCTGAACAGTTGGCTCTTACCACTTTCGTATTATAAATAGGAAGGAAAATACGTTCAGTTTGGAACTTAAAACGTAATTATTTTGGAGGCTTCAGTCATTCTGTTAATAGACATACCCCTATTATTGTTTAACCATTATTGGTTTAATATCTACTTCCCTATATGCTGTTTAGTTTATGTTTTAAGTAGTACACAATTTTCCACCTGACAAAGAAATAATTGAATAAAAAATGCAAGTAGTGAACGCAGATTGTATAATTATATACTACACTTACTTGTAGCAAAAAATATCCCACTCTACAATGCTCACAGATACTTCTATAACGACAGTACAAATGACTCTGTCCATTTGTATCATAACAGTCATTAGTTAAACGACTGTTAGGTTAATGATGTCAGTCAAAAGGGTAAAGTGTTTGAGAAGTATATTAGAGGCTAAAGATGTTAAACATTATGGATTAAATGTCACTGATTTAAATTACTAGAGGACAAATTGAGCGTAAATAAACTAAATTGAAAATAAGTTTATTTTTAAGAGAAGAAGAAAATACCTACAGCTACAAAATAAAAATTAGTAATTATCCTCATAATTATAGAAAGTCAAAAGTGAGAAATACAAGTATGTTTACAAAATTAAAACGTGTATATAATTTGTCTGTATGGTTGTCTTTGGTTTAGTTTGGTTGTAGTTTAACGCTTTTATTTGTATGCAATTAGAATAAAGAACTAATACAGTAACTAGGCTCGAATCTGCTCAACTTCGTTGGACGTATAGACGTTTCCGCTGCTGAATACACTATAATACTCTTCTAACAAAGATAAAAAGAAAACAATAACATTTGCTAACAGACGTAACTAATAACAATCAACTTTCACTTTTGAAAGAATAACTAATAAAAACATTACTCTAATAAGGTAGAGAGTTTATTTTCGTAAACGTTTGCAAAATAATTTTTTTTTTTTTTTTTTTGAAATCCCGGTGGATCATTATTGCCTGACCGAGGAAATCTTTCGAAGTATAAAAAGTAACTTCTTTCAGTAAGTATTCTGAAAATTTGAGAAAAATACTTTGCCTAAATGAGGTGGAATTTATAATTTTGGCGAAAGGGTCGTTTATTGAAATACTCAAGACCAAGAGTGATCAAAGAATAGAATAATTAATTATTTTATTATGGCAATAAAATTAATTTTATTAAAATTTTCATAAAACTGTTCACATTAAATATTTAGGAGATTAAATTATAAACTTTGTATATTTCCAAAACAGATAATTTTTATAAAATCGAACGCTCTTACACTAAAGTTATATTTTGAAGATTCATTTAGAGCATCATCACAATATCGGTACAATTGCTGTCATTGGTCTCTATGGTGACGACTTTAACGCCATTAAATATGAAGAAGTTACTGAACTATACTTTGTTGCGTGCCTGACATAATAGGTATCCATTCGTGTATTGTTCATATTTGTTGCATACTAATAACTCTAAATCATTTGGAACGATACAATACCTAGATAATATTATAGGTTTTTGTATTTACTCTATGCGTTCCATTTTTAAATGAATGGAGTCTGAACATGTTTGGAATCAAAACACATCTACCCAACGTGTGGAAAATCGCATGTTAGTAATTGGAATTCTAATTTTGGTTTATCGTAATATAATATTTTTTATTTTGTCTGATATTTTTGAATCGGAAACATAATATTCTTACTAAAGATGGAGCTATCCAACCCAACTTTATCAATTAACCTAACCAGAGAGTCCATTGCCAGCTAAAAGGTATTGTACGTAAATTAACAAACACAAATTTACCCCAGGCATAGCTGAGATTTGTTGCCATGTCAACGGCAAGAGGGGAAAAAGGAATTATAATACAGAATGATACAACTACGATGAAATATTACACATACAATTTTATCCAAATGAAATCGTACACAACAATATCAAGCTAAAAGATTTGAGTGCAAACACAAATAGTTACGTATAAGGATACTATTTAACAAACATTCCGACATTCAACATTATACAATGTTGAATAAAGCCACAAAGGCATGTTGGCGTGTTGTGTTACTTAGTGGTTGTACGCGCTAAAACTCCCCCTTACGCAATTACACACCCTCTTTGTAGTCTACTGAATTACTCAACTGTGCATTTCTTTAAGCCCGATTAATTCTCATACACCACTACCACTAGTTCGAGCTAGCTAAAACACAAATTGTATTAGTTTTATATAAATATAAAATGAATAATAAAAGAGTTTTTCATAAGATCAGCCAAATATCAATAATACTCAATTATGATTGTTTGAATACTAGTACGATTTCTAAAAGTAAAATTCTTATTTAGAAAGTGAGTTGAATTTTAGCTACGCATTGAAGAAAATGTATTAAAAAATACACATTGTTCTAAAATTGAGTGTTGGTGAAAATTCGCGCATAGTTTACTTATTGTTCTATTTCAAAGTAGCTGTAAAAATATTGCACTGTAAAAATGTTGCTAATTGTATGTGCAAAGATTTGCATCTTAAATTTTCTTCAAAATGGTATTCTAGAAAGCGTTTACGGATCTTGTCACCAACCATGATAAGCACAGAAATGTTACAGTCGTATACTTAACGCATTAGTTGACATTTCTATTTAAGGTATCGCAGCAAGTTGAATTGAATCCATCAGATCATTTTCGATGAAAAAATTTTGTGTTTTAAACGGTTTGGTCTCATGGTAAACAATTTTAATATGGTCGCATGCATATTACCAAAATAAGCAAACTTTATGAATTTGTTTACTTAAATGAAACGTCGTTTGGCCTCAATTGATATTATATGTAAGAAAACCCATATAATATACTGTATTTACGATTTCTGAACCTAACACTAAATTTTGTTGCAATCCACATGCATAATCTGGTAACTAAAATTACTTTAAAACTTATGTTATGTATTAGGGCTTATGAATCTAAAGTCTAAAGAATATGGCCTCTAGTTTGAACGAAAATACTGAAATTTACAAATAAATTTAAAAAAAATGTAGGTCTATAAATGAATAGTACTTTTAGATTATATGTCAGCTGATGGAATATTTTCAGTGTTGCTACAATAATCAACCGTTTACTCCTATAAACACCTACAAACAAGCATGCACGTTATTTCTCAGTGGCGCTTCCATTAACGGCTCAAAAGATTTAATCCTTTATATAAATTGTGTTCCAATTTTTATGTTAGGTATTTGCTTACGAGTCACGCTGGACCTTCCTTTATAATAACCCCATTATATCATAAACTTAATACTTTGATTTAGACAATTATTAATATTATTTATCATTTTAGCTTTGACGTTATGGTTTGACCTGTATTACAAATTAACTATACAATATTTATGTGGAGGAAAGGAATTGGCAAGCAAAGCAAATAACCACTATAACCTGATATTTAAAAAATTAAAATAAACCCATGTATTTCATTTGCTGTACAAAATAAAACACGTCAGCTTCTTATATTTTAAAATCGTTAAGAGTAGGAATATTTCAGTCATACATTTAAATAGTAAGCTCATATCCTTTGGTCTAACTATAATTGCGAAGTATGGATAAATTTAAATTAATTATATAAGAATTTTCTTTGGAACATGGTTCATAGACGTTGTTTATATTTCAATGGAGAAGAAGAAGAAGCGATAGACAGAAAAGTTCAATTGGTGCTCTTGCAGAGTCACGTTTTTAGTGGCGTGGAGTTTTATCGTAATTAATATCAGCGGCCAACAATGATTAACTAGTGGAGTACGTGATCGCCACTCGCTCTGTCAGCTGCTAGGGAAGACGCATTGCTATGGATGCGTTTACAGACGTGTCGTCACTGGTTAATGGGATTGTTGGGACGTTATCTTCTGATCGGATGCAACAGAACCTCCTTGGCTGCGTCGAGTAATGTTATTTAAATAAGTGCATAGGAACATATACGGTAAATAACAGTGTCTGTGTAATGCGAAGAGTACGAGATTTTATGATGGATAAACTAAGAAATGCTACGGAATAAGAGTTCTGTAGTGAACACACGTAACATGTATTTTTTCAAACCCTTATCATATATTGATCATTTTTAAAATTCATATATTTTTCACATAAAAAGATGTTTTAGAATGGGCACTTTTGGGTTATCTTTACTTTTGGGTTATCTGATGTAGAAGCAGAGACAATGTGACGGCCTAAGTATTTAAGTACAATTTCATTAAACGAGTAAGAACTATTAATTCTAGCTGTACCTACTTAATAAATTCTCCTTAGCAATAATATTAAACGCAAGCACGCAGTTTATAATGTTTTATTTTTGTGCTTTTTCTAAAAAATACACTAATGCTTATGTTTTCGTTCATAAAATCATCACTTTTACACATTGCAACACAAATAAACGGCAGAATATTCGTGGGCCAAGGATTCCTTACCATCACCAAAATT
>JAGFPH010000884.1:203423-225524 GCA_018207615.1 Philaenus spumarius
TGCCAATAACAGTATGATTATAATATTTCGTCGTTATTATCACATTACATAATTAGAATTTTAAAAAAACCACCAGAGGTACTAACCTATACTGTTTAGTCACAGAATGTTGGAAACAGTAAATGTTTTCTAAATACGCCTTACTGAAAATATGGAATAGTCTACAAAACTTCTGCTTCAGTGATTTCAAGGGTTGAATAGCTGGCTCGATTTGGATGTGGTCCGAGGGTCACCCTTAAGCCTATGGCTCCATTTGGATGTTTTTGGGTAGGCGGAGCAGGTAGACTGGCTCGATTTGCCAGAGCCCGTGGAGAGCTACATATTTAACCGCTGCATTAATTATGACGAAGCTGCGACGCTTGGATCAGCTAAGAAAGACATCAATGTGACTAAGGAGAAATGTGAAGAATATTTAACATTTCAATTATGTAACATAGTGATGCAAAACAATTCCCCGTAGCGAAGCACGGGTATTTAGCTAGTATTATTATATAACCAATGTAATAGAAATTTAAACTAGATAGGCGACCTTATGAGATATGTCTGGCGGATGGAACTATTTGTCTTGGATGCTTTAATAAGACACTGGCTACGAGAGCAGCAGATTCTCTTGTGAGCTAGTTGCAATAAGGCCTTTAGTCCTATAAATACTTTAATTTGGCCCCGAACTAGCATTGAAGAAACATTGTTTCTTCAATGGAACTAGTCACAAAATATCGTATTGCGTGTACAGTCTTACTATTTTTAATTAAAACGTTTTATGAGGGTAAATGTGTTATTTACTTAATCTAGTCCAGATTAATGAAAATAATTACAATATGTACAATATGTTTTTAAGGGTTTATTTCTAAGGGGGGGGGGGGGGGTATAAATACACTATTATTTTAAATGATAATTTCTATTTTATTTTGTGTTATGAAAGATTTGTTTTGTTAGAGGTTAGTATGGATGACCACGCGAAACAACTACGTATTTTAGAAGTTTGTGTACATTGTATCAAGGCACTTGCATCAAGTTTACGTTTTGCATTTTGTGTGATTAAATTAAATTACTTATACTTTTTTAGTAATCCACATCTGATTTCAAAATCTGATTGGGCTGTTCTCAAATTCAAGAACATTTTAATTTTAATATAAAATATATAATAATATTTTGTATTTAGCAATAAAGTAATTGATTTTAAAATGATACAATTCAAACTTTATTAGTAGAGAGTTCGTAAGCAAGAAACAGAATTAATGTTTATATTATACGTAAAATGAGAGTTAATTAATTTAAACAAGGATTAAAACACGTCCATATTCATATACTACGTAATCCGGGAAAACTAGTACATTTATTACAGTCTTTCTAAAGGCCCTCTAATTAATGAATGTGTAAAATACTATAATTAGGCCTATTATAGATTATAAATTATACTGGAATTCTTATTATGGAAAATGTGTTTGAAGAATTCAGTGTGACTAAACTCAACTTAATTGCATAACATTACTTATTGCTTGTCTAAATCCATTAAACATTGTTTTACAAACTTTTATTTCAAGATGAGATATTAAGTTATTTAAACGCTAATAAGAAACTTCATGACTTTGCGATAAAATTTCGCGGTGAATTTTATAACATTAGATGGGAATTGGCTCTAATTGATTGCCTTTGGTAGGAATTAATTTTGAGTTCTAGGATTAAACCTGTTTAGTGTAAATAAAAAAAAACTTTTTTATTATGTGCATATTCTATATCTTGCAACAAGTTCGAGTAAGTCAAACCGTTTTCTAAATGTTGACTTTTTAAAGACGTTACAAGTAATTTACCACTCGACCTGTGTTTTACTCATTTTAAAATTCTTCAAAAAACGTCTCACCCCTCAAAATCCATTTGGCTACACTTGAAAATCAAAAGAAGAATAAAACGATTTTATTTTACTCTCAAACCAGTTCAAACAATTTACGAGACTGCCCCATTTGTTTGCCACATCCCTTATTTATGAAGGTACAAATTAGAAGATTTAGATCTGTACGTATCATATTAGTAAAGCGTTCTAGCTATAAACGCCTATCCACTATATTTAAAATATGAAAGTAAATGAGTGTTAGCTTATGTACTAGTCTGAGGAATACACGAGTCATTTGATTGACTGTTTGTTATGTGTGTACATACATTATTTGCATAAACAATACAAACATTAGTTCAGAACTGCAGACAGCAGTGGGAGTAATGTTTTTCAGTGCATTAAATTGCATTGCTGTTGTTGTTCGAAACATAATTTAAATAAACAAGTTATGGATTCAGTTTATATAAATAATGAGCCTTACTCTGTCACGGAATTCGAAAAACTACCTCAGATCCATGTTCCCTGGCCCAAAATACCGCCGCATAGTGTGTTTCGCCTACATCAGCTGTGGGTCGGTAAGCGATAAAAATCACGCTTTCTGCCAGTTTGTTGGCTACGCTAGCCGACGTTGATCGGGACATTAGTATTTAAAAAATAAGTTTATTCCAAATCTAAAGGTAAAATAACAATAAGATCGAGGCTGCATAAAGTTTGAATTGCTTTTTAAATCCACCCATGGGTGCGGTGGGTTTGCTACCTATAAAAAGCGAACAAAATAATTAGGATTCCTTGTAGGTACTTTAAAATTATCTATTATTTTTTTCAAATTTTGTTAAATAAAATGTTCAAGGTAGTTTCCTAACAAAATAAAATACCTTAAATTTTATGTTCAAGGTACAGTAACATGAAATATGTACTTTATCAAGATTGTTACCTATATAAATTGTATCTACAGTTAATATTGGTTATGGGCAAATTTTAATGTCTATAAAAACACTACAACCCTTTCATAAAACAACCACTAAATGAATAAAACTAACACTGGCCTTTAATTGTTTACAGTTTCAACACTTAATATTGCTAAGTTGAATTTAATAGTATTACTTAAAATAGCATCTATATCATTTTATTGTAAATCCATGGTTAATTGAATTTAATCTTTCTTTTAAACAACAAATAATTGGGTGGTGAGAAATGACATATACAGGATGTCCCATAAGTAAAGTGCCAAACTTCGAAGAATGGTTCTATGGGTCAAAATAAGAAAAAAGTACATAGGCCTATAAAGTCAGGCCCGAAAACGCTTCGTTTTCTAGATATCCGCCATTTTGTTTTTTGTACAAAATAATTATATAGAATTTATTGTGTTGTCTTGGACTATTAATTATATCGTTATAATTACCTTGTATTAGTTATCTTCAGTCCTTAATTGCAGATTATAGCTACAGCGCTGTTTCGCCGAACACTGTCGGCTTCGTCAATTAATGAAAGACCCAACTAACGATTTTCACTCCACGATCAAACATAAAATCAATAATTGTAAACACATTTTGGACGACAGACAGAAAAGATTTCTAAAGATGGTAAAACCTAGTGCACCTAAATTACGAGCTTTACCGAAATTACACAAGATAGACCACCCGATCAGACCAATAATAAATTATACAAATGCACCTTCTTACAAGGTAGCGAAATTCTTGGAACGCATTATAAAAAAGGAATTTAAATTCACAAATAATCATAGTTTGAAGAACAGCTTAGATCTAATCAAGAAAATTGAAGACACACCCTTCCTAAATGGCCAAACACTACTATCATTCGACATATCTAACCTTTACACGAATGTCCCAATCAAACAAACAATAGAAATCCTAAAAGAAAACCTAAAGATTCATAGCAAACTCAGTGCAGAAGCTATAAGAGAGCTAATCGACCTACTAACATCCTGACTTACCCAAAATTACTTCACTTTCAACAACAAAATTTACTTACAAAGTGAAGGTCTGGCCATGGGTTCCCCTCTATCTGGTATAATGGCAGAAATCTTCCTCAATGAAATTGAAAATAAACATATCATCAGCCACACAAACCCGTTCAATAAGAAAATAATTTATTACCATAGATACGTGAATGATATAATTTGCTTGTTTGAAGGAACAAAGACCAAACAAACTAACCAATAAATTTATTGGTTTATAAGTTTATTTATTAATAAACTAACCAATTTCATAAACAACATCCATCCCACACTGAAGTTCACCACTGAAATCGAGGCCAACAACAGCCTAAACTTTCTTGACCTGACCATCACAAGAAATGAGACTAAACATGGCTTTAAAATTTATAGAAAACCGACACAGACCAACCATACAATACACTATACTTCTAACCACCCGATATCACACAAACTGGCAGCTTACAATAGCTTCGTTCACCGCGCTATCAACACGCCTATGAACCTAGAAGACTTTAATAACGAAATAAATACAATAAAACATATAGCAATATCCAATGGATACGATCCCACTTTAATAGATAACATAATAACCAAACACAGAAAGAAATTCAGAAAACCAACTTCAATTATCGAAAAACCTAAATACATCCTATGAAATTTAACCGAATTCTAGATCGTCCTATCAGCAACATTTTCCGCAGACATGGATATAAAATCGCTCATCGAGCTTCAAATAATTTGAGTAATTTTCTACAAACCAAGCCAAATTGTACCAAAGACAAATTTACAAATAGTGGAATATATAAGCTATCTTGTGATGACCGTGATAAAATATATATAGGCCAAACAGGACGCTCGTTCAAAACCAGATTCAAGGAACATATCCCTAGCCATAAAAAAACAATAACAGACAGACAGAGCTCAAATTACGCAGAACACTTAATTAATGAGAACCATAATTACACCAACATAAACACTAATTTACAAATTTTGCACTAAGTCAATAAAGGGACTACAATGGATATATTAGAAGAGTTTCAGATATATAGGGAGTACAAAAATAATCCAGATAACATGTTGAACGACAAGTTGAACTTCTCTTCCAACTCTATATACGACATAATCGCCAAAGTCAAGCAAACATAACAAAACAAATAGATCCACCATTCGTTCAAACTTTCAACTTATCAGAACATACTGATAACCTCTGTCCACATCTAGTGTCCTACCTGCAGCTGGACATGAACGACGCAATAATGTGGCCACAAACATTTTTATTAAATTCTTACGACGAGTTGTACTCCGATTTTGTGTGTGTTAGTGTTATGTGTTCGTATATGTGTTAGTGTTAGTACAAGCCTGACGAAGCCGACAGTATTCGGCGAAACAGCGCTGTAGCTATAATCTGCAACTAAGGACTGAAGACAGCTAATACAAGGTAATTATAACGACAAAATAATTCTTATCTATAGAACGGTTTGAATGATTAATTTCAAACTTGACATGAAGTTTAACCTAACAATGATATATCTCAAGAAAAATAAGCGATTAAATCTAATTATGAGTTTAAAAATGGCGGCTTTTTGAAAATTTCAAACCCGTACAAAACCCAAATTTCAAATTACTCAAAACCCGTACATTTTAACAAAAAATGTCAAGACACATTTTTTGTAGCCCTTTTGATTTCCTATCGGATGGTGTAACTGTTAACAGTCGGATGAAGGATAATAGTTAAGTTATGTGTAATAATTGGTTTATTCAACCCGGCATCCTATACTAACACCAGTAAACACAGCCAATATATTGCACGCACATTTTGATGTCATTATTTTTAACATAACATGATTATGTGTGTAGAAGGTTCCAACGGGGTTGGCGTGCGGTGCACTTAGGGGTTTCCCCTAGTATATAGATAAAATTGGTTCTTTTTGTAAAGCACACTTCATAAATTTTGTTATTATTCTACGTGGCTATTTGCATTCAACTTTGTTGTAATATTCCTTATACAGCTGTTTGCTTTTTCCTAAATTTCATTATTATAACAATTATGTTATTGTAATCAAAACCAAATTATGAAAATAAGTTTGTATTTCTAAAAGTGTAATTAAAGAAATAATCTTTTTATTTTATAACGATTAGAACCTGTAAATAGATAGCACAAATATAGCTCATATCAGTTAATCTAAATAAGTTCCATAAGTAATAATTTTCTAAGTTTCAAGTTCTATCTAAGGTACAACAAAAGGTTGGAAAAAGTGATAACACCAAAGTTGTAGATCTCGCCAAATACATAGAGAGCAATCCGCTGTTTGTTTTTGTAAGAGTTACAGTTGGGCCGTACTGGCTCGACTTTAAAGTTGTCGTGGGTTAACAAATTAAAATGTTGTCTTTTTGTATTTCTTTCGTTGGTTGCAAGCTAAAAAGCTTTTACTTCTAAACTTCTCAAGTTTCTAGCTCACCCGGGAGCAAATATGAATTTGTGGAGGTCAATGAGTAAGTCAGTCAGAAACTTTAAAGTCAGTGTAGTTTTATTTTACGGACTTTGAAAGATTACAATGACTTTTCTCATAGTTCCGTCCATTACACCTTAATAGAGCTATTTTTATATTTTAGGTACATTTTCTACATTCTATCAAATTATTTGACAAAGTTATGACTGTTAGAATCATCAATTATGTCAGACATATTTTCACATCCAACTGACATAAGAATGCCAAAATTTTATGATTCTAGCTACCCTATAAGAACGGAAAAACTTAAAGAACATGAATACAAATTAGATTTCTGAATTTCTAGCTCGATCTAAAGCGTAATTGGAAATATGACAAGAAGTTATTGGCCCAAAACTGTAGATGTAAGGAACGGGTAAGGATGTAAGGATCTCCAGATGTTGAGGGTTGAATCTGAGTTTTTGAAGATTTAGGTTGACTGGCATGTCCGCGACCTCTTCCACGACCTCTTCCTCTCTTAGCCAGTTTTTCCTCCTTTTATCTTATTGCTGTCTGTAACATTGTCTTATATGGGGACTCGGTTAAAAATTTGCTGTTGAAGGTTTTCTACCACGTTTGGATTTCTTTTTTGGCTGAGGAAAAGGCTTGATATCTCTAGGCGAAGCTAAGATTTTGCTGGAATCAATAGGTCATCGACCACAGAATTAAATAGACTGGACAAGTCGAACGCAAGAGTGAAGCCAGTTTTAGAACCAAATACTCACACAATATGGCGGAGTCAAATACTCAGAAGGCGCTGGCCGGCCGCCCGTACATGTAGCCACATTACCCGCGAAACGAAGCTCATGTTCTAACTGTTGTATGATAGAAACTACAGTAGCTAATTTTTTCAAAAAATACTTAGCGGAAAATGTAGCTTTTCAGCTACATTTCTCTCGCTTACATGATGTCACGAATTAAAAAGTATAAAACAGTTTGGACTTTATTCGATTTTTAAAGTGCCAAACCATTTTTATTTTCAAATTGTCAACACACCATTAACGTCCCACTCTTCTCTAGGTCCGCTCGACGTTTCTATGCTCAAACAAGATATCCGACCTAGCTTCAATTCCCACAATGTACAGGCTTATGGCATGACCAGTCCATTTAATTCTGTAGTCGCTGCGATAGGTGGACTATTAGGTCTACTTGGAACTAATTCAGCAGATAGAACAGCTATAGCAGCTGTATTTATTGGAGCAAGTACCACAGTTAGAGAAGGTGAAGCTATTGGATCTATATGAGAAACTTGTTACGTGACAAGAAAATCTGCATCTGAGAAGATGTTGCGGTTACATGGCCAGATACCAGTTTTTAAAATCCATTCACCGCAATGGAATCTTTGGTACATTCCAAATATGCCTTACCAAACAAACTGGCTATGTCAAATGAGCCTAGTCGTTTCTCTCCATTGAGTATATCTTGTCGAATAACCTCACTGTAATAACATTTCAATGGGCCCATAAATATCTTATCGAGTGATTGCATCTTGTGTGTCGTGTGGGCAGGCAAACGTAAGATGTGAATGTGGTTCTCCCGTGCAAAATCAACCACATTAATATTTTGAGTGTGAGAATAATTCCCGTCTAAGATTAAAAGTACAGGAGACTCATTTTTGGGGTTTGTTTTGTTGATAAAATGTTCCAGTCATAAACAGGGTTCTCTGCACCCATCCTGAAGGATTGAGCTCTTCCAATGGAACCAGGAGGTGCACCTCTCATCAAAGCTTCGCTTATATTTTTCCGCGGTAAAATTATCATCGGATGTATGAACGATCCACCAGCACTCATCGAACATATTAAGGTTACCATAGAACCCCGCTCAGCAGCCGTGAGCGGGGTTCTAAAAAATCTAGCTGTATCTGAGGTATAGTCGATGAAAATACGACAAAATGTCATAGGACCCAAGTAGTAGATTTATCAAAATTTGTAGCGGTTAGTTCAACCCGTTTTCCCTTAGGACTTACCGTTTGCCCACAATAGATCTACAATTTGTCTGAAATGACTTTAATAATGCACAAACCATTTGGAATTTTTCCTGGTGTTAAGAATTACAAATTTTTATATATTTGGAATTGTTCCATTGGTTCCATTGGGAGTAGGATACAAATTGTAAGGATGAGAAAGTCAGTGAGTCGCACATGGGGTTGTATTGTATATAGGACTTATTCGGCTATCTTCGTGAAGATAAAAAAACCCCCGTTCTGTCTCAGTAACGGACATAGGTATTACAATAGAAAATTATTAAAGAATCTCCATTTCACGGAAAAGATTGAATCATGGGTATGTTTTCCCTCCAACATAGTAAACAACCGCCAATATATTTTCAGTATTGTAAACGATCGCCAATATTTTTTCAGTATAGAATACAATCACCTATATTTTTCAGTATAGAAGACAATCGCCTATATGTTTTCAGTGTAGTAAACAATCGTCTATATTTTTTTCAGTATAGAAGACAGTCGCCTATTTTTTTCAGTATAGAAGACAGTCGCCTATATTTTTCAGTATAGAAGACAATCGCCTATATTTTTCCAGGGTAGTAAACAATCGCCTATATTTTTTAGTATAGAAGACAAACACCTATATTTTTGTCAAAGGGGAATAATAAAGTTTGGAATCCCCAAAAATATATATTGCATAATTTTGGTGTGGGGGATCATTTGAAATAGCTTCATTCAAGGGTATCAAATCTTAACCAATTTTTTATATTTGGTTTTTAAGATGGTCCTGAATGTTGCTGAACTCTCATTCCTAAAGTATTTCCAAAAGTTTAAGTTCCCTTCAAGTTCCTCGCCCAGACGCCTGGTGATAATACACGTTCAAATAATAAGAAATACATGAACAAAATTTCCTGCTGTCATAATTAATTAAGGAAGGTAAAATATTGAAGTAGTTTGATCTTGTTAAGGCAAGCAAGGGTGTTTTTTTTCAAGTGAGGGGTTGAAAAACAGGAAGTTCAACAACTTTTGAGGAGAGTCTCTAGAAAGGCGGGCAGGAAGTACTAAAACAACTAACACGGGAAAATAAAAAGCACGTATAAAAGCACTAGAACAGTTATAAATAAATATGTATTAAATTATTTGTTTTGTTTTTAAAATTAAGTATATTGTTAATCACTTCTTTGCTAGCTCTTTTGCAGTATACATCATTTTACTACGGTATATTAATTAGTTTAAAACAAAGCACGTTTATGTTAGAAACCAGCTCGTGATTGCAATAAAAACCATTATGTTTTTGTTTGGACATTCTGTCACATATCAATATATATATATATATATATATATATATATATATATATCGGCCTATATAAAAATAGACCTATAAATATGTATACACAATTATTTCTTAGTAATGTGAAATTAATATAATCGAGAACATTAATAAATTTGTTTACTGACAGGTACAACTTGTATTACTACAGTATTTATATAAGAAATAACGTACGGAAACAAGTTCTAGTGAGCTTCCCCCTCCCCGTATTAAGGTTTAATACGTATTTATTTTAAAATTATTATGTATTGTATTTCATTCAGGCAGATATTTAGTCTAATAATAAGTTCACCATTTATTTTACTTTACAGTATATATCAATTTGTTAAATAAATATTCACACTAAATTTGTTAATTTAGGAAATGATTATTTAAAAGTAATTTAAATAAAACGAAAGCACTACAATTCTGTAGCATACTACACAAAAAATAAAATATAAATGTATTATTTATAAGGCGTAGTTAGTAAATTACAAATTTTTGAAATTGTATTATACTTACAATTAACTAGAAATTACATAAGATTAGCATGAATCAAAACTTAGTATTCAATATCGTTTAGTATTCGATATCACTGACGAAGTACTAGCAAATAAGATAATTCATAAAATGAAACGTTAGAATATTAAACTTTAAAACTATACCAATACATTCTGTCAATATACATAAACATTGATTTATTATTATTTGAAGTTAATTTAGGGCAGTTATAAAAGTATTTTTACTGTAGATTATTATAAATATTCACAAAATCAAATGAAATGAAATTGGTTCGTTCATTTATTATTACGGTTTACCAGTTTATATATCACGTAAACGCAGTATGAAATGTAGATCACAAGATAAAACATGATATAATATTAATAATACTTAACTATTAAAAATAAAGTTAGAAAATAAATTAGGCTATTATTAAATGAAAGCAAACTTACCATTTTATAATTTTGCAGTTTAATATTCTTTTATGCCTACATGATTGATAACTAACTTACTAACAACACTACACTATATACTAGCAAATTGGCAAGACCGTGGTCTTGGTTTTAAGACAGCATCTGTTTTAAAACAATGGCTGATTGTCTGAAACTAAAAATGACTTTATTGAAACTTTTAATGACTAAATTTGGAATACATTTTGAGTGAGAACGAGATGGTGAATCGATGGAATACTCTGGGATTGACTACGAAAGTGTGCGGTGTTTAAGAATTGAGCTTGGGTTTTTGGATACTTATGGTGGTTCCTGGTTCGTAAACCAGACATAAGGAACGTATTCTTCTGACCTGCGGAGGTGCAGGATCAGTGATAATTTGTTTGATGTGAGTGTAATATATGTATCACTAGACTAATTGCTGTTTTAGTAGCCGCTGGCGATATTACCAGCAAACAGCGTAGTCTGACCCAGCACCAGCAGCTGGATAAGCCAGCGGGACATTTTAAACTTTTTAACGCTGCCTACCATTCGCTAGCAGGCACGTGACCTCCTCGCTGGCGCCAGCCAGCCAATGTGAACCCCTAGTACCTCACGAGTGGCTGGTGAAGGAGTTGTAGGATTTTCTAATAGGCTTGGCAGACAGTCTAATTCTATAATCAATTTAATTATAATTTATTTGAATTTAATTTATTTACATTTATTATTAAATTTTAGGGAATATCAAATTTACGTTTATTTAATTTTATAATTTGAATTTAATTTGAAACTAACCTTTCTCAACCAGTACTTTAAATATTTTTATTGAATTTACTCAGGCAATTAATTACAACTATGTGGAATTAAATGATCAGAACTAGCTAACCCAGTACAAAAGGGTAGAAGTTAGAAATTGAATTGCCTCTTTTAACCACGTAGATTTATTTCCAATATAAAATTACAACTATGTGGAATTAAATTGTACTAAAATGTAGAATTTATTCTGTTGAACCCTGGTCTTGTAACCATTATAGTGTTGTAATTGTTTTATTTTTATTTTTTATAATCAATATTTTAAATGCATAATATTGATTATTATTGTCACGTTTACTAAAATTACATTAATAAAATCAGTAGTTATTATTAACGGCTAAAAATCTAAACTCAGAAACGAAATTAGGTAGGCCTGCAATTTTTGTTATTTAAGATTTATTATAATACTATGCAACTATGCTTACAGATTTCAATCCTAAAATAGGCCTACCTAAAATGCAGTTTAAAAAAATGTTTTTGCAAATCCCGTCCATGTTTTTTAAAATTAAAGGTAATATTTGTTATATGTAATACCGCGATAAAAATAACGAAAATCACGGTCTCATATAAACATTTAATCAGTGTCATATTAATTTTCATAACAATAGTCACATTACTAGCGGCTACTATAACTATCCTTGCACATTCAAATGTGAACCCTTTCTCCTGCGCTGCTTGCTGGTGATATTAGGCTACCAGCCGCTAGTTACTAGTGAAACCGCGGCTTTAGGCACTTTTTTGCGTGAGGAAAAATCATTGAACTCGAGGGACGTCACCGTTACCGTCACCACTTTAAGTCTATCAACTCCTATAAAAGCGAATGTAGGCCTATATATACGAGTAACATTTAATATAACAGCTGATTTCACCCATCAGCTGTAAACCAAGTGTATATTATAATATGAGGTTATGTATACAACTTCAATCGTTATAATTTCTTGTGAAGTTGATTTTATTAAATACTAGCTAACCCGTGCGAAGCATTCGCATTCTAACTTACTAACAGTGTTTTATTAATTTAAATCCATGTTAAAGAGAAATAATTTTGTTATTGTTATTATATATTTTTAAACAACTTACCAACTTGCAGAAGGTAAACAACAACAAATAGATTTTTTTTTTTTTTTGTGTTTAACGTCCTACTGTTTTGCACTTAAGGCTAATGAAGACGGGACCTACAGTTTTACGTGGAATCCGAACCACAGCCAACGATGTCTGTTTGTTGTATCCACAATGCTGTTTATAACCACGTTTACAATTATTAATTAAAAATAGCAATGTAGTGGTGTAACGGCAGCTCTCCAGCTGGGTATTGTTATCATCAGTGTTGCCAACGTCAGGAAAATATCCCTACAACTTACTATCTTACATCACTGTGTCGTAGCGGAGCTACTTATATTTATCAATAATTAAATTCTTCGTAAGATTCCCCGGCATCGTATATACAGTCCAGCGGAAAAACAAATCAAAAATCACCGAGTAACTTTTTGGCCCTTAAAAGGACCTACTCAACGTGCGAAACTAATAGTGCAATTCAAACATCAATTCCATCACTTAACTTTTTGGCCCTCAAAAGGGCCCAACACCAGTCAGCGACTTGCGATTTTCCCGTAAATGCCTTTTACGGGAAAACTCGCCTAAACGTCCTCAGAGCTTCACTCTATTACGCCCCGGTCGGTATATTATCTGTCTGGCGAACATAGGCATGTTCGACCGCCAAGGACACGACGATATCGGCCGGCAAGCTTCTAAAATCTACGTTTGCTTTCCTCGGAAGTTGACACCTCATCTTCCGAGAAAGAGACTAGCATTATCTCCCCGCAACTTTCTCAAGGACCGTTCCGACTACGCACTGCAGATGTCTGGGATACGTCGACACGTTCTCCCGCCAAGGACTCTGCGACATCACCGCGAACGGCACCTTCACTTCTATAGATAAAATCATTTAGGATGGCGCGTAGGGCGGGTAGTGCGAGTGAGACAGAGAACCTATCCCACCACACTTCCCCTCCTAAGTTAAGGCGGGACTTTGTACAGTCAACCCTAGTTATGTTATCTTGACCACAGTGGCGGTCAGAACTCCGCAAAGCAGATTCCATCCAGCATTGGGCGTGCTTCCACTTACAACTCTCTGCAAAGTACACGGGTTATTGAAATGGAATAAACCTTATATATTTGTAATCTACGTGATACGCTGAATCTAACAGTATAAATATGTTGTAGTATGATAAATGTTTGGAATTTATACAATAAGAAATAATTCGATTTTTGAAATCGGGACTAGGAAAAGTAATAAAGTGTAAACTTTTTTTATTTTTAGGGTAGAAAGAAACTTCCAGCGGCAAAGTTGTAGAAAATTAGTTGATCTACATTTTTTATTTCAAACATTTTTCAGTCAGACGTTCGGTTTGTTCAAAAATGTCTTTCAAACAAACGCAACAGTATAACTACGTTTGTACACAGTCGCACCGCGTGCTTTGTATGTTCGTCATTCAAATTAAAAAAGCACTGTGACAGGCAATGTATTTATTTATTACAGAGTAGTAATTTCCACTAATTTAAAAATACTTTCTTGATTATGAAACTTGTTGTGTAGAAAGTTTTCGAAGCGGTTGGGGACTAAATAATTCGATTTGAATTGGCTTTTCTGAGTGTGTGTTTTTTTAAGTACTGTAATTAAGCACAATAAACATATATTTCATATTTTAAATTATACCTTATACTATACTAATATATTTATTATACAAGGCCATTTATACAGTATACAGCAACGAGGCTATAGACAAGACATTGTTAGATAACTAGACATTGCTGAAAAGCACTAACTTAGGCCTATACGTCCGGTGGGACCGTGGGAGCAACGCGACACCTAATAATATTGGTTACGCTTATTTGCAAGCGATTTGTGGACAAACCAAACATCTGACTGAAAAATGTTTGAAATAAAATATGTAGATCAACAAATTTTCTACAACTTTGCCGCTTGAAGTTGTTGTAGCGTAGCTACAATATTTATCAATAATATTCAGCTTCGTGAGATTTCCCCGGCAACGTATATATACTCCGGCGAAAGTAACAATTACCATCATGTTTGGTCCGCAAAGGGCCAAAACCAAAGCGAAACACCCGGTGGAATTTCCGAAATAACTTCTCGGCCCTCGAAAGAGCCGACAACACGTCGAAGCACTAAACGGAATTCCACAACAAATTTCTTGGCCCTCAAAAGGGCCAACAACAACTCAATGCGACAACAAGCCAAATTCAACAACAAACTTTTGGGCCCTCATAAGGGTCCACATCAGTCGGCGTCTTGCGATTTTCCCGTAAATGCCTTTACGGGAAAACTCGCCTAAATTTCCCCGGAGCTTCACTCCACAAGTCCCCGGGACGATACAACATCTGTCTGGCGAACGTAGGCACGTTCGGCCGCCAAGGACACGTCGTATATCTCCCGGCAAGCTTCAGAATCTACGTCTACTTTCCTCG
This sequence comes from Philaenus spumarius, assembly GCA_018207615.1. Taxonomy (NCBI): domain Eukaryota; kingdom Metazoa; phylum Arthropoda; class Insecta; order Hemiptera; family Aphrophoridae; genus Philaenus; species Philaenus spumarius. The sequence continues at coordinate 218,180 of JAGFPH010000884.1, forward strand.
GGAGTCGAGACCTCGTCTTCCGAGAAAGTCAACTAGCTTTGTTTCCCCCACAAACTTCTCAAAGGACCGTTCCGACCACTGCAGCTGTCTGGGAAGCGAACACGCTCTCCCGCCAAGGACACTACGACCTCACTGCGAACGGCTTCTTTACTTCTACCGTAAAACTTCTCCCCGCCGACAAGACCTTGTCTTACGGGAAAGTTGATCGGTGATCTCCCGCGAAACATCGATCGTTATATCTCAATAATCCCCAGTAAATTCAGTTCCCCGGTCACGTAATATATTTAGTGGCAAACGTAGAAACGTTTGCCGAACAAAAACTAAATATATCATCGCACAAACGGCCGAAACAACGACTTCAAACTTTCTCGGCGTTCATCGCACTGCGCCCGGGAAAGTTACCATCTCCCGCGTAGCTTCTGTCGAAAATATTCTAAGTCCCCACGCGAACTTAAGAACTTGCAACCGCAAACTTAAGAACTCGCCAAGGCTTCCAAACTCTACACTGGTTCGGAACTCGGTAACTTTGCCGTTCTGTAATTCGTCGACTACGTTTCCCCTAAGTGTTACTTTTCGCACTTAGATGTTACTTTTCGCTGGAGAACAGTATATATACGGCCCGATTCGAGTCCAAAGGTATCTTCGTTCACCTCGACACCAAGAAAACAGCCAACTTCACTTCAACCAACAAGCGAACTACCACTGAGCCAGCACCAGCTAACCTAGTACGCTCCAGCCTAGACTGCCAGTGAGAAAAGAAGCCGGGAAGTCTCCCGCACCGAGTGCCAAGTCCTCAGCCGAGGCATATATAGAGAGAGTTACGCCAAAGTTGTCAAGCGAACTGAGGAGGAAGTACTGCCGACTTGCTACAGGGCCAAAGTACAATTCAATAAACGGTTATATGTTCTAATTCAATTACTGGTTCTTAATTCAAATACCATCGCTACAACATCAGCGCAACCGGACAGCAGACACTAAGAAGACCCGTTCGCGGAAAAGAGGCTAGTCCGGCTAGAACCTCCGCCGTAGCTCCGGCTACGTGACACCCGATACAAATCTACGCTCTTCAAGCTTTACACGGTCCTTCTCAGGGCCGCTGCGAACAAGGTAGTCTCACCGATCCAAGACATTGCAGTCGTCTTGGTGAACGGGTAGTGCTTCTCAGCGCTATTCAGGGCTACTGCGTTCTTAACTTCACAACGCAACGAAACTACGACAGCGCAGCGTTCACAGGCTTCACCTGCAATCAATTCTTTGGGCACTTCATGCCGGCACCGACTTACCGCAGCAAACTCGCGCAGCGCCGCATCGTCAAGCGTCTCAAACAACTTAACCGGGGTACAAACATTCCAACGCAGGCTTCACCTGAACCCGTCAATAATACGCAGGCTAAATTTCCTCCTTTGCGCCGAACCACCGACGGACCGAATCCAGCACACATCGACGGGCTTAACCCGGACTTTTTGAGGAAATACTTTCAACTGCGTCACCTCAGCGCACCGCCGATAGTTTTCTTTTGGCACAAGCCGCAATTAATTAGCCTGCCGCCTTCAGCAGCACCCGCGTACGCCACACCCGCGCCTTCAGCGATAATAGGAACAGAAGCTCCTAGGTCCCAAAAAGACTAGGACTTCTTCACAAGAACCAAGCGGCCCTTTTCAGGGCCCAAAAGAGTTTAATAATTCAATACGTTCAACGTTGGCCTATCTGGCACTAAATGGTCCTTTTTAGGTCCAAGTTTCAAACAGTAAAGTAAACGCCCTTCAGGCACATTCTGTCCCACATACGGTCCTTATCAGGGCCGAGACAGAAACTAAACTTTTATTTTATTTTTTAATACTTGTTGTCTCCGAATAAATTCTAGCCGCGGTAAAATTAACTTCATTCAATCCCCGGAGCGACAACAAGTTGAGTGGCGCCCAATGCGTAGGGCTTTTTAATGAATTTCGGATGAAATTCACGGACGCACGACCCGCTCACCGAACATTTACTCACACTTCTGGGAGTGTTGAAACACCCAGTGGCGCCCATTAATTCAAACATTCAAGGAATTCAAAGAACTAGTAATTGATGCATCGATATTATTTTCAAAATCAATTTTATAAATTCAAATACTTTTTTCTTTTTTCTAAATTTTTACTTTTCTAGAATCTACAATGCCTACAACACGGCAACAAAGTCGGCAGTGCTTCGCTACCGATTGCAGCTCAAACAGCGACAATATGACTTCGTGCGTCGTCTGCAGGCATACCTTTCATAAAGTTTGCGTCGGCATGGAAGACAACACGGTTTCGGATACTCGTTACACATGTTCTCCGTGCGTGGAACAAGCGGGACCGTCTTCAGCTCGTTCACCGGTACCATCGGTAGATTCCGCGACGACAACCGAAGATTTACTCAGGATACTCGGCGCAATGATTAAATTACCACAGATGACAATGAGCCAACAATTGCCATTGCAGACGTTCCACGGCGATGGGACCCAAGATCCGGCGACATATTTAATCTCGGCGGAAACAACGATGCGACAGAACGGAACGCCAATACATTTATACGTCGCAACGATAAAAAACGAATTGAAGGGAACGGCCCGAGAGTGGCTAGAGCAGTTCCGCGGCGTCGAACTACGGTGGGACGAGTTCAAGAGTAGATTTATAGCGAAATTCGCCTCACTAATAACGACCGCGGGACTTATGGCAGAGCTTTACGGCAAGCACCAACAAACAAACGAGCCCGTAAGCGCATTCGTGTATAGGAAGATACGGCTCTTCACTCGGTTAGCACCATACTCGTCGCCGGAAACCAACGCCGCCACCTGCGTCGAATTACTAATACCATCAATTAAGTCGCGTCTGCGTGCCGCCAAAATCCGGGACATGGACGAACTAGTTGAGATCGCGACAACAATAGAGCGCGATCTAAGCGAGGAGATACCAAAGGGAACTGCGACCAGGGCTCAGAAGGAGCAACCAAAAGTAGAGGAGAAGTATAGACCGCCGATGATGCGGCCGCAAGGAAGATCGCTCCCGAAATGCCGTCACTGTCCAGGATACCACTGGCACGCAGACTGCCCACGTATAAATTCAAGACCAATGGCACAGAAGCCAGAGCCAGCGGGAAACGACAAGAGGTCCGGACGAGCGCCCGACGTACCGACCTCCCGGAACTAAGCGGGGGCATTAATTCGACCGGAGAGGAAGTACCACGAATCCCAGTCTCGACTAACGACTGGGAAACTACAGCCCTACTGGACTCTGCAGCCAGTAGGAACTTCGTCCGGTTCGACCTACTCACGCCCCAACAAAAACAACAGTTAAAATCAGGACCGCGATATGCCCAGCTGGCTCAAAAGGATTCACGCTTAGCCATCCGAGGCCAGCTGGCTATCAGAATAGCAATAGCCCAAGAGGAAATGGAAGTGGATTTCCTAGTAGCCGACAAATTAAATGAAGGAATGCTACTAGGATACCCCTGGTTGGTAACGAACGAAGCCACGCTCGACTTCAATCGTGAATGTGTAACCTTTGGCAAGGGACGCCGAAACACCACGTATTGGACTACGAGACGACGGAATCAACCAGCGGGGAACCGATTGACTCTCCAGGACCTCCAACACAACATACCAGCAAACCATCAAAAACTTTTCGAGAACTTAATAAAAAAACACACCGCTTCGTTTCACCACAACGGTCCATTGGGAAGGACAAGGTCGGCCAAACACGAAATCCAGCTCACAGATTCTACACCATTCAAACTTGCGCCGTACCGATGCACGCCCGCCAAGAGGCAAATAATTCGTGACCAAGTACGGGAAATGCTTGCGGACGGTATCGTGGAGGCGTCGACGTCGCCTTACAGCTCGCCGGTCGTTATTGTTGAGAAGAAGGACGGGAAACCGCGATTCTGCGTCGACTACCGGCGACTAAATAATATAACAAAGGACAGCGCGCACCCGATGCCGGTCATTCAAGAGGCCCTCAAAGACCTAGGAACGGCAAGCATTTTTACGACACTGGATTTAAAGAGCGGATATTGGCAAATCCCAATGGACCAGGCCTCCAAGGAATACACGGCGTTTTCCACTCCCGATGGAGGGAGCTACCAATTTACAGTCATGCCTTTCGGTTTAAAAAATGCGCCGAGCTCTTTTCAACGGCTCATGTCCCAAGATGTCCTCGCAGGCTGCGAGATGACATACTGCAAAGCCTACTTAGATGACGTCATAGTATATAGCGAGACATGGGAGGAGCACGCCGAACATTTAGAGCGCGTATTAGAGCGATTGGCAATGCACGGATTGACCTGCGCCATCGAGAAGTGCCACATAGGCAAGGAAACGCTAGATTACCTCGGCCATGTGGTCACTAGCAAAGGGAATCGACCGCAGACGAACCACTTGGAGGCCATACAAGCGGCGAAACAACCCCGGACCCGGCGAGAACTACGAAGCTTCTTAGGGCTATGTAACTGGGTGAGGGAATATATTCCACATTTTTCGACCCTCGTGACACCCATGACTAACCTTTTATCAGCGACAAAATTTAAATGGACGAAGGAAGCCGACGACTCATTTAGAAAAACCAAACTCGCCCTAAGAAGTCCTTCACCCCTAGCTCGACCGGATGACCATCTACCCTACATAGTACAAACGGACGCCAGCGGATACGGAATCGGAGCGGTACTTTACCAACAGACACCTGACGGTGAAAGGAAGACTATTTCCTGGGCAAGTGCGAAACTAAATGCTACAGAAAAGCGCTACCACAGCAATGAGCAGGAGTGCCTCGCAGTAGTATGGGCCATAAAAAGATTCAGGCCATACCTCGAAGGAAAACCCTTTACTTTAAAAACCGACAATCGCAGCCTAGTGTGGTTAGACAAAATGAGAGACACTAAGGCAAAACTCACTCGCTGGTCATTGCTGCTGCAAGAGTATTCATTTACGGTAGAACACTGCCCAGGAAGCGCCAACGAATTTCCCGACGCTCTTTCGAGAAATCCAGGAGAAGAGACCGCTCCCGACGAAGTACATGATTTTGCACGAATGCTACCACCAACGAGCAAGCAACAAATAATCACCGAAGATCCGCTGGCCAACGTCACCATGCCACACACAATCCACGACGAAGTCAGAGAAGGCCAACACGACGACCCCGCCATCGCAAGTCTGGCAAGAAAGTGGGAACATCTACGAAACAAGCAGAACCGCACGCCGAAGGAAGAACACTTCTACCAGGACCACCGACAGGACAATTCCGGTGCCTGGCAACACAATTCCAACGGCAAGTGGACCACCCTGGTCCCCAACCTGCTCAAACCTAGAATTCTCACTAACTTCCACGATGAGCCTACAGCCGGTCACCCGGGCCGCGACGAGACGCTCCGAGCTATTTCCCGGTATTATTCTTGGTCGGGAATACGTAAAGACGTCGATCGCTTCGTTCGGAACTGCCTTCTCTGCTCCGCCATCAAAAGCAGCCGACGCCACAACCCCGATCGTCTCCGTCCGCATCAACCTACCGCACCATTCGACACATTAGGAATCGATCTGATGGGGCCGTATCCGCAATCCCCAAAGAAGAAACGTTTCATTCTGGTGATAACCGATCTTTTCACCAGATGGACAGAAGCCTTCGCCATGTCATCGTCCGAAACAGTCAACATCACGCGCGTCCTCAACACCGAGTTTTTTCCACGATGGGGGTATCCGCGCGCGATACTCTCAGATAACGGTCCGCAATTCCAAAGCCTCGCCTGGCAACGTTTCTGCTATCACCTGCATATTCTTCACTGGACTACCGCCGTATACCATCCGCGGGCGAATCCTACCGAACGACGTAACCAATGTTTGAAGGTCGGTCTTCGTCTACACCTTCACGGCGACGACCACACTCGGTGGGATAAACATCTTCCCGCGGTATTATTCAATTTACGGACTAGGAAGAATGCGGCAATCGGGATCTCCCCTAGCGAAGCGTTGCTAGGGCACAACCTCAAGCGTCCCGGAGAATGGAAGACGCCGTCACAAACCGAACCGACCCGGCAACAATTACGTAGCTCCGCAATCCGCCAGCAACGAAACTACCAAACGAAGTACGGACAAGTCACTCCACTGGAAAACCGCAAATTTCAACCAGGAGATTTAGTTATGCGCCGATCGCACCCTTTGTCTCGCGCGCATGACAACTTTCACGCCGGTTTCGCTCCAAAGTGGGACGGCCCATTTCCAGTGGAGACGCACGCTGGCGGTAACACGTACTGGGTACGGCAGCACGACGGCCTCACCAAAATCCATTCAGACGATCTGCGCCCAGCACCCGCTGACCAGATGGACCAACCCGAGGACCAACTCCATCCAGGCGGACGATGACCACACCACCCATTCCCGGACCAACCAGCACGACATCGCCATCCATTCCAAGGAACAACCATCACGCCATCGCCATCCATTCCCAGGAACAACCATCACGCCATCGCCATCCATTCCCAGGAACAACCATCACGCCATCGCCCTAACCTAGTCCCCCAGCAGATGACATCGCCCTCCCACTTCGCCATTCGACTACATGGAAACTCCAGTGTGTGTGGGAAGTGTCATCCCAAAACTACAGTGATGTGTTTGTTCAACGATTAACGTCAATAAAAGCGCCATGCTAGCCTCCCCCTTCAAATTTTAAAATTTTAAATGTTTTCATTTTTCTCCTTCAGAGACCTGTGTAAACTTGCTCCCCGGTAATTAAATGTGCATGGCCACCCCTGTGCTGTGTTGTCCCTTTTTATACGCGAACAAACTATACGAACAATGAGCCGTCCAAGCATGACCCAATAATTTCCAAATATATTTATATGTTTTTTCCTTTTTCATTCCCCCCCAAACTTGCATAACTTGTAATCTTAAAATCATTTAGCTGGACGGACTCGACGTAGAAGCTCAGGTATAAATTTCCCCAATTCCTCAATTACATGGACCCAGGACAATTAGACTATTAATAATAAAAAGGGCCATGCATTTATTTCATTTATTTCATTGTATATTTCATGTTTGTATATTTCTATGTTTTTATGTTTAGTATGTATGTATTTTAATATTAGTATTTTTATGTTTTAGTAATGTACCAGCAAGGAAGCAGCACCAATCTTCAGTGAACTTGATCTCTGCGGTAATAACTCTCTCTCAATTCTACGCCACTTCGCCTTACCACGCCATCGCAACTTCGCCACGTCAACAGGCCAAAGATGACATCAACATCCGAGATATATCCAGCCGGGTATATCTCACTCGTCGGGTGCTAGGGGAATTGTTGTAGCGTAGCTACAATATTTATCAATAATATTCAGCTTCGTG
>JAGFPH010000884.1:239424-286162 GCA_018207615.1 Philaenus spumarius
GCGAATTTGCCCTGAAACTAAAGGGCGCCGACTCTGAAAGGATGGTGCCCTATAGCAGTGTAGGTTGTCTGTCCCTAAAAAAGCGCTAAACAGAAATAGGGAGTTTCTTTTAAAACCTGAAAAGGGCAGCCACGTCTTTAGGCAAACATTTTCCGGTGGAAAAAAAATTTTCGGAAAATTTTCGGAAAATTTTGAAGGCGCCTTGGTCTTCATTTTTTTTTCCGGCGCATCGGCGCCCCCTCCCTGGCGGCGCCCCATGCGTCTGCATGTTCCGCATGGTCCTTGCGCCGGCCCTGTCCTTCAGAAATGAATGACATTGAATCAGATATTTCGGAGTATAGTTTGTCTTCGGAGGATAGGCCTAAGTTGTAATACAAAATGAAATGTATAATATGAAAATGTACGTGTAAATATGTATAACGTTATAAAAATAAATAATTAATTTATTATAGCAATCTAAACATTATATTCCAATTGCTTATGAAAGTTTAAATCTTACCGATTCTCATTGTTTTTGTACTTTTCCGAAATATTGTGTCTAAGTTATGCGGAGCGGAGGCACCAAACGCAAAAAGGCCCATAAAATGTGCCCTGTTTGAGCTTTCAGGTATTTTTTTTTTTTTTAAATGCTCGTATTTGTTCTTCTTTAATTTGCAGCAATCTGCAATTTGATACAATCAAAATTTCAAAAGTTATTAATAAAAACCCGTTTCAAAAAACGCGTTTTTTCCGACAAAACGGTAAAAACAAAGTATTTTAAAAATTGTTAAAAATAGAAAACCATATGATTATAAAAATATAACGTCTTATGAAGAGTTTAAGACCTGAAACATTAAAATCGGTCAATTTTTCGTCAGCAGCGAGGTCATTAAAAAAGTATTTTTTTTTTAGTTTTCGGCAACAATTTTGGGAATATATAAAAAAAAAATTGTGGGCTTAAACTACATCAAAATACCCACCCAAACAGGAGCCATGTAATTTAATTGTTAATTACAAAAGGGTTTTTTGATAATAACTTTTTGTTACGACAAGCTATTTAAATTTCGTTTATTTCAAACAACGCGGATGAAAATTCCTCACAAAAAGTATATAGCTAATTTTATGCTACCTATTATACTTTTTGAGTTAATGTATTTCCGAAAACCCGTAATTACATATAGTCCTATATAACTAATTATTAATAACAAAAAAAAGCTCAAGCTTATATTCGGGGAAAACTTATAGGCTTACCATTGAGCCCATTTGAAAGCGATTTATGCAAAATCGCACGTTTTGTCTACATTTGCCTTTTTTAGAAGCACTGCAAATGGCCTATAAATAGTATTTTGTATAATTAATTGATGTACTGTATATCTGATGCGCCTGTGATTTTTCAAGGGGATTTACTACTTACTAGTAATATTCAATACTGCCGCGTTGGGCACTTTTCTTTAGCTGTCGTACCAGGCTTAGTTCAAGTAAATAAGTAAAACTGTATATAGCTGTCGTGCCCGGCTTCGGTCAGGTAAATAAGGAAAACGTATTACAGCTGTCGGCTGTCGTACTCGACTTCGGTCATGTAAATAAGGAACAGATGGTTATATTTGACATACATAAGTTAAATACAATAATGTATAGTTGTCGTACCAGGCTTACTTCAAGTAAATAAGTAAAACTTTTTATAGCTGTCGTGCCCGGCTTCGGTCAGGTAAATAAAGAAAACTTATTACAGCTGTCGTAAACGGCTTTGGTCATGTAAATAAGGAACCGATGCTTATATCTGTCATACCAATTTTTTTATAGCTGTTGTACTCGTCTTTTTTCAGGCAAATAAGGGAAACTTGTTACAGCTGTCATACCCGGCATCGTTCATGTTTTATAGCTGTTTTACCCGACTTCGTTCATGTAAATAAGAAACAGATGGTTATATTTGACATACATAAGTTAAATAATTTATAAATGTCGTACCAGACTTAGTTCAGGTAAATAAGTAAAACTTTTTATAGCTGTTGTACTCGTCTTCGGTCATGTAAATAAGTAAAATAAACGGTACCAGGAACTGACACATACTTTCTCACAAACATATTTAAATTATTAAACAGATTCACAGTGACTTCAAAATTGTAGGTGGAGTAGGAGAGGTGATTTAAAGTAGGAGATTAACTAATAAATATTATTATTATTATCTAGAGAGAAAACTATTCAATCGATTTCGAACAAATTTGCACCAAACACGTAAGTTAGGGCTGTATAGATGCACGAAAAAAACAACCCCCTTTATGGCCAAAAAACCCCCCAAAATCAGTTATTATTATTATTATTAGCTAAACGAGAATTTTTAGAAAGATGCGGGTTTTTGTATATGGTAGGGCACATTAAAGGCTACAAATAAGCCAAATTTTATCAAAATCGTTAGAGCCGTTTTTTTATAAAAAAATAATAACTGATTTTTTGGGGGTTTTTTGGCCAAAAAGAGGGTTGTTTTTCAAAATTGTTCAAAACCCTTTTTCGTGCATCTATACAGGCGTACTGGACATGTCTGGTGCAAATTTGGTTGAAATCGATCTAATAGTTTTCTCTCTAGCTTTGTATACATACAGACATACAGACATACAGACATACAGACAGACATTTTGTAAAAACCACTTTTTTGGACTCAGGGGGTCCCAAAACGGATATTTCCACAAAAATCTCAACATCGATTTTTTTTGCGATCACTATACTTTCTCTATACTATAGTATAGTGAGAAAGTAAAATTGCATAGCTGTCGTAAAAGACTTAGTTCAGGTAAGTAAGTGAAACTTTTTTATAGCTGTCTCCGTCGCTTCTCCGCACTTATTTAAGGCTCTATCTTATCTCCGCAATTATTTAAGACTCCGTCGCATCTCCGCAATTATTTAAAATCCTATTACAACATTAATACATTGATTAAAAATACTTCTTAATAACTCGAAAATAAAGTTAACTATATGAAGCTAAAATGTTTTCACTTCTGACGGCAGTCCCACGACTGCCTGTTTTTTTTTGTGCGGGCTATGCGCGGGGTAAGGCTGTTTTGATATAGAATCAAAACACTCTTACAGCACATTGAATTAGAAAAAAGTAATCAACTAATTTCAACAGTCTCTATTAATTCAAATAAACATATTGAGGTAGAAATAATTCACTGTCTTTAAGCTGAAATTATTAAGTGTAGGCCTAATATTACAGCAAAAATTTATAAGGAGGGAAAGAGAGGAAAGGTATCATTTTTTCACACAAATTGTTGACTGTTTACAAACATTTTGTTCCAATGAACCAAACACCGAACGACAATTCAAAATTTTAAATCCTTTATACTTTTGTAGTAGATTAAAATTGAAAAACATTATCTAACTTCAAAACACAAAAATTAAAACTTATTCCATAAATAAAATCCCTTATGATGACAAATTAAAGGCACATCAAGTGTACCCTGTAACAAATTAATGAAAACAACTTTTATCTTGTCAATAAAAATACGAAGGATGGTTTTAGCAGGATTGTGAAGAGTATAAAGGGAAGACAAGCAGGTACTCGTACGCGTGGTACCAATTGGTGGTACTCAAGCAGGACAATTTTTAAGAGGGTGGGGAAAGAAGTGAAATGTAACAAGAGGAAGTGAACAGCTGGTAAAGGGGGAACCAGCAACGATGAAGCAACAGGGCTTTCAGAACAGATCTAGCATTAACAAATACAGAACAACCGTTGAATTTCACACTCTCGTGGGTGTTCTCATATTGTATTGCGACTAACACGGAAATTACTCGCAAACATACCCTCTAAAGAGTTCTGAAATTATTGCTAATGCTATGAAAATAATAATTAACGAAAGAGTTCCCTAAAGAAGTCGTATAAAATTGGTTTCATAGTTACATTAGTTCTAGTTCTATGCTTTCTTCGCTCTTTGCCTCTACTGCACTTTAACGTACAGTAAGGTAAATAAACTCGGTAAACGTTAAAATTTACCGTGTAGAGTATAACGTAAAGGGGTGTTATTGCTTATTGTAATTCCATATATTGTAATTCATTAAGTTTGTTTTAGTCATAAATTTCACGTTTTTCAACAAATAAATGTAAACAAATACTAACTGATTTAATTCTAACAATTAAAGACTAATTCGAGACTACGAGTATGTATAAAGTAAACTTAACTACTAAGATTATGTTACAAACGCAACAATTCACTTAAGTGATAGAAGATAAATTAGAGTGACTCTAAGGTGGTCCGCTAAAAGCATATAAACTGCGATCTTATTGCCTATTGCCCTTATTGTAATTGCCCTATTATACGAGTTTTACACATTACCACAGAGAAAAAATCATATATTCTGGAAATCAACTGCTGTACTAAAACTTGCGCCCTAATCAGGCACCATTTACAGCGTTACAAGTGAGAGAACGTTGCCAGCTCTGCTGTAAGGAAGAGGGGAAGGGGTCGTCTACTTCCTGTGGGTACCCAGAGGGTACAGGGAAAAAACCGGGGAGGCACACCTGGCTGCCAGGTAGTACAGGGGCCCGACTCAGCCTAACCAGCATGATTGGGCTGCCCTATCAACTGGTGAAAATCTCGCCTCTGCTTTCACTGCCAGATGGTGACTCGCAGGGAGGGGCGGGTGCCCCTCTGGGGCCACTGGTATGACGAGAGTAGGTTATAGGTGGTTGAGGGCGGATGAAGCAGTTTTGAGTAGTCGGAAATGCTGTTTACTCATACACACAAAACATAACAAATGCAATACAAAATAAACAAACTATATGAAATGAATTACCAAAAAGAAAAAACTTTTAACGTGCCATTTGTTTCAGAGTTTCCCAGCTCAGCCCAACCACAAGGAAAATCTGGGGGAGGACCGCAGGACGAGGACACGCAGGAATCGATGATGTCGGTTGATTCCGGAAGCTACGAGGCAGCACTGCTAGACTCACCTCGAAACCCGAGCTCGCCACAGGTTCTGACAGTCTCTGTTGACAATCTGTGGCCGAAGGATGGTGGTGATGGGAGGGGTAGTTCAGACACCTATGAAGGTTACTCCAAAGGTGGGTGAAGCTAAAAAGAAGAGGAAACCAACAAGCTGGGAGAGAAGGCAACGGAGTTAGGCACGGGTGGCTGAACAAGCTGCTGCTGCGGCCGGAAACGGGGGGATGATTCCCCTACTGAGAAGGTCCTGTAGATGCTGGGAAGAAACGAATTCCTTAATACTAATGGCTGGAGAGTCTTCGCGCACAAGGAGGAAGGAATGAAAGGGGTCCGTTTTGTGCTCAGCATCGACTCCATCAGTGCTGGAGTACTGGAGAAAACATACCAATGGAAACCTTTCTATGGCTTCGCTCAGGCAGCGTTCACACCACAAAGGAAGGAAGAAAAAGAAGAGGAGAAGCAGTAGGAGGGGAGAACGACAATGGTTGGTGGTCTCGTCGCTCCCAATACAGGAATAGACCACCCCCCTGGCTCCAGGGGAAAAGAAGATCTACGCTGGACCTCACAGGATAAAACGGGTGAGATAAATTAATTTTGTTCAGGCTAACTTACAACATAGCATAGCAGCCTCTAGGCTGATTTCTCATTGTTTAGTTAATTTAAGACAAATGTACATGTTGTTCTCATACAGGAACCGTGGCTGTATGGGGGCAACATAAAAGGGTTAAACGTAACTGGTTATAGGTTGTATAGTGGTAGCGGGGAAGGAAGACCAAGGGTGGCGGTCATGGTAAAAGGACTGGAGTCATGACTGGAGTCATGGCCGGTGGCTAGTTTCTTTTTCTGTAACCTAGAGGCAGTTAAAGTTAAGATAACGGTAGATGAAGTCATGAGGGAAGTAGTTGTTTGTTCGACTTATTTTCCATATGATATAAATCATCATCCTCCAACAGAGGAGATGGAAAACTAATATTAGAATGTAACAAGAAGGGCATTCCTGTGTTGGTGGGGGTGCGACACCAATTCACATCATGTGATATTATGGGGAAGTACCAAAACCAATGCTAGAGGAGAGGCCCTCCTTAATTACTTAAGTGGAACCAATCTTATGGTGCTAAGCACTGGCAATGACCACACTTTCCAAAACAGGCTGAGGAAGGAGGTCATAGACATAACGCTCTGCTCCTCCACACTTTTTGAAAGAGCGAATGGTTGGCAGGTTTCCACGGACCCAACACTCTCTGATCAGAGGGGCATCCAGTTTAAACTATGCGGGGCTGAGACAGAGAGTAGGCTTATAAGGAACCCAAGACAGACGGACTGGGATTCCTTTAAAGAAAGCCTTGAGGAAAAGTTAAATGATGGTTCGATCCAGACCATTCACAATTATGTAGATCTTGAGCTAACTGTAGGTCATCTACAGAAAGCTTTAACAAACTCTTATGAGAGGAATTGCTGCATGCTCAAAGCTGAACCCCAGGTTCGGGGACTGCGGTGGAACAAGACTCTGTAATTTCACCGTAGGCAGACTCGCCAAAGCTTTAACCAAGACCAAGAGGTCTGTTAACCCTGGAGACTGGGAGGAGTTTTGGCAAATCAACGTAACTATAGACGAGAAGTTCGGAGGGCATCTAGATCCTCCTGGAGGACCTTTTGCAATGGTATTGAGACCATCTCCGAACTCTCAAGACTTCAATCAGTACTTGTCAGAGACCCTGTAGGAAGACTCTGTCCCCTCAAGCTTCCATCAGGAAAAAAGACGGAAAGGGAAGAGGATACCTATTAACAACACATTTCCCAGGATCTGCTGAAACTGTTACATTGCGGGAAGAAAACATCCCGGATGAGACAGGAAAGATTGACTGGGAAATGGCAATGAAAATAGTAACTGGTAATAGGGTCAAATGGGCGATAAAGTCCTTTGACCCTTTTAAAAGTGCAGGACCAGATGGAATATTCCCAGCCCTTCTTAAGAAGGGCGGAGATAAGCTGGTGCCATGGCTAATACAAATATTCAGAGCATATTTTGCTCTGGGACACATACCTAGATTATAGAGATTAGCGAAAGTAGTTTACATCCCTAAACCAGGGAAAGGAACCTACAACAACCCAAAATACTTTCGACCTATCAGTTTAACATCATTCTTACTCAAAACGTTGGAAATACTGATAAACAGATACGTAAGGGATGGAGCAGTGGCTGCAAATCCTTTTCATAAAAATCAACATGCATACATTGCAGGCAAATCTGTTGAAACAGCTCTCCACCAACACCAGTGAAGAAGGCATGCCAGGGTGGAAAAGGTACTGGAGCAGAAAGACCTTGCGATGGGAGTTTTTGTGGACATCGAAGGGGCGTTTAATAATACCTCCTTCAAATCCACGACAGACGCAATAATCAAGCGGAGGGTAGAGAACACTATCACCCGCTGGATAAAAGCTTACCTTGAAAATAGAATGGCGATCTCACAACTAAACAGCAGTGAAATTAGAATTGAGGTTGCGCTTGGATGACCCCAAGGGGGAGTTCTTTCACCCCTCTTATGGTTTATGGTAGTGGATGATCTGCTTGTGGGACTAAACGAGAGAAGAATTTATACCCAAGGTTTTGCGGACGACAGACATATGCATTCTGGGAATAGGTAAATTCCCAGGGACTGTACCTGACATCATGACTTATTTGCCATGATGAGTGAGGATGAGACTTAAATCTTTATTTACTCTTTTTTAACATTAAGAAATTTAGGCCATTAGAAGTAGGTCAATAGGCAAAATATAGTAACTCCATAAAACTTAGCTCTAGCCTAGTTCAGCTTTAATATTGATTCTTTGCGAGTCTGCGCTTTTAACATGTACCTCAGGCACTTCACTTAACTTGCCTGTTGTACATGGAACTCTTTATTATTTGAAAAAGGGCAATTATACAGCAATTAAGAAGGAGTATCATTTAGAACATAAATTTAAGATCACAGTTTCACAAAGGAGGTTTTGTTTTGTCTGAGGTGGTTTTAGTATATTTTAGAGAACACTTTATTAACTGCCCCTATAAATAAACAGTTTTTTCATTTAAAACATGGTTTTAAATTAAACACGAGTATATCCCCGCAGACATTCTTCGGTATAATTGCGGAAATATTTACTAAAAGTAAACCAAATTGCTGTTGTCATACAGAAAGACACGTTTAGACTGTTTACAGGAGCTTTTAATCAAATGTTTAAAAATTAAATTAATAGAACAAATTTTACACACCAACATACACAGCAAAAAATCAGACTTAAAACACACGAACAATAACATAACCTAAATCATATGTTGGCAGTTGAGTAAAGTAAATAAGTTATTTATTTAAAACTCAATTAGGTTATCAGCTGTTTATAACCAATTATTTCCTATTAATTTAGTTGTAGCATACTGATGCGATTTTAAAACTCTGTATGTAACCAAATAAAAGTTTAAATAAAATATTTAGCTTCACAGTGACTTAGAATTTGAAATTATCTTTTAAATAAAAGAAGAATCATCAAAATCGGTTAAATATTAACTTTAGGAAGTGAGTGAATAAAAAACAGGATTTTTTAAATATATAGATTACTGATGTCATGTTCCAATATGTCGCTAGAGATTGCAGTGCATAAATTAAAAAATGTAATAATGCAATCGGTATACTTCCACTTTGTGATAATGATTGCTTACGTATTCTAATTTTTACCTATTTATATTTATTTTTGTAGCACTAAAATATTTCCATATGATGATTACTATGTGTAATCGACATTTTCTAGGTTTACAAACAATCATTTAATAACATAAACTTGAGATTTCTCTCACATATTTTTCCTCCAGGATTTGCTTTAAATGAGCAATTCTTGTATCTATCTTTGTATCTGTCGCGGATCTTGAAAACGGCTCTAACGATTTTGATGAAAATTTGCATATAGGGGGTTTTTGATGTCATAAATCGAATGCGCTAGGTCTTATGTCTGCAAAAATTCGCATAAACTCTGAAAAATGAGCATAAAATATAAACTCTGAACTTCTTTTTATACCACCTTTCAAGTAACTTAGAAGGCGAATAGATACAACTTCTTTTTATACCTCCTTTAAAGGCACTAAGTATTCGAATAGATACATTATAGATACAATCCAGATGTTAAAAATACTGAGCGATGCTCGGTCACCCAGGTACAAACGAGCCAAATATTAGCGAAAGACTTCAGCAAGTTTTTCAACTGCGAGCGAAACGAAGCAGCCATCTGAGGCCGAAGGCCGTGTATAATAGAAGTAAAAGCCTATGAAAAATAACCATAGCTTTGGAAAACAGAACTGTACAATTTTCTTTGCTTTCGAGGTACATTTTATTACCCTGGGTATGCCTTCTAGGAAATTCTTAAATTAAAGATTCTTTGGTATTTCTGGATATCAGTGATCTGGTTTTTAAGTTTTAACATTTTTGTTAGTATTCAATTTATACCTATTTACTCTTTGGCAAAATAATGAGATGCTATGCTATTTTGAACTGTATCGGCAAATTAATGGTATTTCATCACCATTGAAATTAGTTCAATAGTTTGGTGCTTTGTTTATTGGCTTACTTCCGTTTAATTCAGATTGAAAGGATTATTTTGTAATGCAATTAACTTCGGAGGTGTTCAAATATCTTGCACAAGAATGCGAATGATGTTGTGCAACCCACTTTACGCAGAGTACGTTCCTGAATTCGTGCAAAGCTCTCGCCATCGTAGATAGTAACAAGAGTTATTGCTTCCCAGTAAATTTCATAATATGAAGAGCATTTACGTAAATCGATGTATTGTCAAGGCAGTTGTTGTCAACTAATGAGAGTTTATCACTAGCAAATTTGAAAATTGCCACCGAGTTTTATTTAAAAACTTTGTTGCGTATCCAGTTAGACATTTTCGTTAAAACTAGTACATATTTTTATAAATCAGTATTATTTTGTTTTAGGCAACTAAAGAAAATACTTGTTATTGACTGTAGTCTGACTTTATCTACTTAATCTTTGGCTCAACCAATAGAGATTTTTTCATGTTATTAAATTTAACAGCAAGCGATATCCACAGTGACTTTAAGGGTATGTAAAATACAAAAACTATCAGGCTTTTGCGCAATTTTTATAAAAAAAAAATAACAATAAATTAGGACTTTTTTGAGTTATTCGTTAATATTATAAAATGTTATGAATGGGTTACGATACTTCCAATGGAACATTTGTAGATAATTAAAAACATTTTAAAACTGTTTATAGACCGCAATCGGACCATTTTTCACCGAGAAAATGATTGAAAACGCTTAAAAATTACTATTTTTCAAAAATCCATATCTTTGGTAATTTACAATATTAATTGCAGATATTTCGGAAAATTATTGTTTGTTATTCGTCTTTCAAACAGGCGGAAGATAAAATTTGTCGCATTAATAGTTTTTCCAAAATTATAGTATACACAAATTAGGTCATTATCTTCCACCCTATTAACCTGATGGCCAGATTTAAATTTACCAAACGGATTCTGAAAGTAGACATTAAAACATACAGTTCGTATATCTTCAATGTTTGAATAATGGAGATAAAGTATGATAAAAATGCGTCCGAACATAGCGCGGATCCTTAGGCGAAACAGCGTATTCAGAGGTGTTGAATGATCGACAAGTCCTCCTCTGGTTCTTAATTGCGAAAACAAATTTTCCAGGCAATCCTGGTTGTCCTATGAGTGAGAATGTATTGCATGTGGAACTCTTCTTTAACTTATTTTAAAAGAAGTTTCACAGAATTGATCGATACAGAATTCCATGCTGAAAAGGCAAAATATTCTTTTTTCCAATACACCGCATATGATACACTGTATCATAAAATTGGTTAGGACTTTGACCTGTTCTTCTTCATAAAAAACCGAAGGCACATTTTAGGTGTGGACTGTTTTTTCTGGCACATAACTGTTCATTACGTCAAACCAGTCGTTCACTGCATGATGTAATAAAGTTTGCTAGCGTTCTGAAGCGCTAGCGCTGATCATCGTAATAAATTCCCTGTCAAAAAAAAAAGTAACTAATGGCCCTAGTTGAACAACAACGAAATATTATTAAAATTTGAACTTTTACCTACATTTTTCCTGCGGGAATGTTTTTCCTGACCAAAAAATAAAAAAGTTCACCACTTTGTATATTTTCGACTACACAACCATAACATAAGAAAGTTTATTAATACATAGTTAACAATTTTTTAGAACATTCATATTTACACTAAGTCTTCATGATATAACGTAAAATTTGGTATAAGAATAAACTATTTTGTAATATGTTATCTAATTTTTACAGCAGTTTTAGTTTAAACGTTACGTGAGCTCGAATTAAACAATGTCGACGGGGTACACGGTATGACGCACAGCTTCAACTAGAGTAACAACATATGGGCGGTATAGGGATCGAACATATCTTGTAGCTTTCTTGCACCACTACCACTGCCTCTCTCGCCGTCGGTCGCAAATTTAAGCGTATCGTGCAATATTCGGATGTATTTTTATCATACTTTAACAACATTATTCAAAAATCGAAGATATATGGCTTTTAGGTTTTAATGTCTACTTTCAGAATCCGTTTGGTAAATTTAAATCTGGCTACTCAGGTTAATGCAAGATAATGACCTAATTTGTTTATCTTGTAATTGTGAAAAAACTATTAATGTGACAAAAATTTCACCTTCCTCCTGTTTGAAGTACACATAATAAACAATCATTTTCCGAAAGATCTGCCCTTAATATTTTAAGTTAACAAAGATATGAATTTTTGAAAAATAGTAGTTTTTAAACGTTTTCCCTACTTTTCTCGGTGGAAAATGGTCCGATTGTGGCCTATAAAAAAAATCTTTGTAGGGTTCACATTGGAAATATCCCATTGGAAGTATCGTGATCCATTCATAAAATTTTATAATATCAACGAAAAACCCACAAAAGTCCTAATTTATTGTTATTTTTGTTTATAAAAAAAATTCGCAAAAGCTCACTACCTGATGTTTTTGTATTTTACATACTTTACATAGGTGCTACCCTTAAAGTCACTGTGAGTGTCACTTGCTGTTAAATTTAATAACAAAATTAGACTTTTATTTTGCTCTATTTTGTCTGGTCTACTTGAGTAACCGACCTTCGTCAGAAAAGGATTAATCAAGTCTTGTATATATATTTTATACATGAACTTATGTTTTTAATAATACTTCAGCAGATAAAATATATTCGTCCAACTCAAATAATACTTTTGAATCAAAACCAACTGTGCTGCTTGCCACCTTGCAGAAAGCGGACCCCTTCGCCTTCGTTCTTACCGTTAACTTCGTAACACATTATTTCAGTTGTAGTTAATGGTCGCTGAGTGTATTTTATTGGTCTGTTAGCTTGCAGACTTTGACGTAACATTTGTTGGCATGGTCGTGAGCTTTCTGGATAATATTTAAGATGTTCTCTATGTGGTACTACTATTACTGTGCTTTAGCTTTACATAATTAATTATATTCTGTTTGGTATTTCCTAAGGACACATATAGAGGACCATTCGTCAGGAGATTACAGTGGTTTGAGAGTGAGAGGATAAACTACATCTATGTGTAACGTTCAGTAGTACCATTCTGTACCTTTCAACTACTCACACTATGGCGTTAATTAAAGACCAAACTAAAAATAACGAACACTACACACAAAATATACAGAATTAATTATATTGAACGAATTAATATTATTATTTCATTGGTGTCTTAGAAACACTGTGTCAGTATTACATTTCTTCTGGCGTAAAGGTTATAACAACTCAATTTAGCTCTCTATATAAGTTTATTTATTTACTTATTGTTATATATGTTTTGCTTTATGCACGTTTTACTAATGAAGCCTGTATTAAATATACCTCTATAACACTGAATTATCAGAAGAGAAATCTCGTTATACTACATTAAAATGATGTTAAGTATGATGTCGATACACAATTTTGATATGGGAAATAATCAAGCAATGGAATTGCAGAACTTACATTTATTTAATGTCTCATGTAATTCACACTTAGGAGTCAAAATCTTCGATATTTCTTTTAAAGTAAGCTGTGTAAGATTACGGGGTTGACTTTGTCTGGTCTCAGCGACATTTTTTTTTTTCTTTAAGTTACAAGTGTGTATAGAGGCGAATTTTTATATTTTCAGTTACTTGCCGACACATTCCTCTTGCGTTCCAACTCAGATAATTATTGCTGTACTTACATCCATCAAACATATGCTTAGAGAAATGAAATGGTGTTATTGGAAATGTGCTTCTTTAATGGAGTATAAACATAAAATAAAAACTGGTTATAAAAATAATTACTGTCCGACTATTGCTTGGACAACGACCTAAACCGATTTGGACCAACTCATATTTCCTGAAGTTATTTAGGTACATCTATAAATATATTCTGTAAAGACAGATTTCAATCTAGGACATTTATTAGAGTTTAGTTTTTAAATAAAAGCAGTCCAGAGCAAGTAAAACTTACATTATAAGTGTTCCGTATCATAGCACAAAAAAGTAAGAAAGTTGCATCCCTTTAAAAGTTAACTGATTGTTATATATTTGTTAAATTAAATAAATGACCCGGAAGTCACAGCCCATGGACTATGGTTCCTCGATCTACGTCTGTGATTGCTGTAATTAGCAGTTGTAGCAATAGCATACAGGCGACGTTGAGAGTGAAAATGTTAAAAAATAACTCATTAATTCATTTAGTTTCTGATATATTTTAATATGTTATTAATTTAAGGTGACTGTAATAATTATAAATAAAAGTTTTTAACAAATTCAATTTTCTGTGTATTAGGGTTGAAAAGGTGAGTAGTTAGTGTTGAGCATTTTTTATATTTTTTTAATTAACAATAACATTCTTTAACAAATACTTTGCTAATGATTTAATTCAATAGAAAATAACAAACATAATATTAATGATCACTTAATTAAAACAAAATGTTACTTTAGAAACTAAGTTATCAAAATTAGATTTTATTTACTTTGAAATAAGTAACTTCATTCCACTTTAAAATTGAAAATCGAAAAACTATTTCTTGTATATTTTTGGAGGAAAATATCTTGTGGATGAATAGTTAAAATAGAAGGTTAAAAAACCTTTAAAATATATTTTTCTAACTTTTGGTCTGTGGTTGGGATATTATTAACAAACACTATGCCGAATTTTTCAGTTTATTATGAGAAAACAGATGTGAGATAAACAGATATAGAACACTTTAGAATGGAACGTTTTTCTTAAATATTGTATACAAATAAACGTTAATTTTTGTATAAATTGAAACAATAAAAACAGACACAAAAATTTACAATTTGTCATAATTTATTATTATTATTACCAAACATAAGCATAATACTAATAATATTGACTTACTGAAATCTACTAAATAGGCAAATATGCCTAAGCTATGTCACATGATTTTGAAAGGTTGTAATCTCCTAAAGAGTTGATTTAAGAAAACATTTTTCGTCAATCTTCTATAGGCCTATATATAAAAGCGAAATACTACTGACTCACTCATCACGATTTCTCAAAAACTACCGAACGGATTGAAATGAAATTTGGAATGTAGCTTCCTCTAAGGCCATAGGTGCTCACTAAGAAAGGGTTTGAAAAAATTCGAAATTTTAGGGGGGGTTTGGGGGATCAAATTGATTAAAAAACGATTTCTTCAAAACTGCGAAACGGATTGGCATGAAATTTGGTATGTAGCTTCCTCTAGGGCCATAGGTGCTTACTAAGAAAGGGTTTGGAGAAATTCGAAATTTTAGGGGGGGTTTGGGGGGGACCAAAGTCGTTAAATCATGATTTCTTCAAAACTACCGAACGGATTGGAATGAAATTTGGTATGTAGCTTCCTCTAGGGCCATAAGTGTTCACTAAAAAAGGGTTTTAAAAAATTGGTAATTTAAGGGGGTTTGGGGGGTAAAAATGACTAAATTACGATTTCTCCAAAATTACCGAAAAGATTGGAATGAAATTTGGTATGTAGCTTCCTCTAGGACCATAAGTGCTCACTAGGATAGGGTTTAAATAAATAAGTGTTCACTAAAAAAGGGTTTTAAAAAATTGGAAATTTTAGGGGGGTTTGGGGGTAAAAATTACTAAATCACGATTTCTCCAAAATTACCGAACAGATTTGAATGAAATTTGGTATGTAGCTTCCTCTAGGGCCATAGGTGCTCACTAGGATAGGGTTTAAAAAAAATCAAAATTTTAGGGGATTTTTGGGGGGATCAAAGTTATTAAATCACTATTTCTTCATAACTACGGAACGGATTGGAATGAAATTTGGTATGTAGCTTCCTCTAGGGCCATAAGTGTTCACTAAAAAAGGGTTTTAAAAAATTGGAAATTTTAGCGGGGTTTGGGGGGTAAAAATGACTAAATCACGATTTCTCCAAAATTACCGAACAGATTTGAATGAAATTTGGTATGTAGCTTCCTCTAGGGCCATAGGTGCTCACTAAGATAGGGTTTGAAAAAATTCGAAATTTTATGGAGGGTTTGGGGGGATAAAATTTATTAAAAAACGATTTCTTCAAAACTACAGAACGGATTGGAATGAAATTTGGTATGTAGCTTCCTCTAGGGTCATAGGTGCTCACTAAGAAAGGGTTTGAAAAAATTCGAAATTTTAGGAGGGGTTTGGGGGGGATCAAAGTTACTAAAATCATAATTTCAGATCTTTTATTATTATGACAATAGTGCTTTTATTATTTAAGATCTATATTTATATAAAAACCACTCACTGACTGAACACTTATAAAGAATACAAATACGTTAAAAAGGCTGAAAATACCAACCACCACGGGCAACGCCGTACGGGTCAGCTATTATTTCATAAAAAAGCAGTTTATTATTGAAAAATGACACCAGCTACGACAAAATTGAAAGTTGTTACGTTTTTAATGATTATGGTAGTGGCAGTTATTTTTTAACATTGTTTTAATGTACGAATCCAGAAATGTTGAATTTTACTAAATTGGAAGCCATTTCGAAAAGATCAATACCATTAAACGATAACTAGGCTAGTTTCCTAATTAATTTAGGGTTGTGAAAGGTTTTACAATTTCAGAGATCAAACAGAAAACACTGTAGGGACCTTTCAAGACCTTTAAGTTCTTCAGCTTTTGAACTAAAGTCCAAACTCTTCTCGACGAAGTAAGTTGTTGAAATAAGCCAAAAAAGGCATCCGGTTTGTGTATAGATCTAAAGTATTTGTAGATTTCACATTTGATAACAGATTTCATATTTAAAACTATATGAGCAAGAACATTTCAGTAGGCCTATACTTTATTGTACGGGCTACTTAAGTACACCTGGACATAATATGTGTGCTAAATGCCTCAAATTATTTTAGTAAACCAAAAGCTTTCAACTGTTTGTAAAAATGGAAGCTAAATCATACATGACATCGAGACATATTGCGGTCGGGTCTAAGGTAGGTAGTGATGAATGCTTTTGTATATTGTCCTTAAGATAATGCATTACATCCTACACCAAACAAATGTTACATTGTATATATATTTATGTGATGACATTACCGATGCCTGCACAATACGGTGGCGTGTGGAGTTAATGTACTTGTAATGTTATAGGCGGCTTCGTGGTTTTCCTGGGGGTCGGCGGTCAGGGTTACGTTTTCTGCTTTCATTTTGTTACATATTCAGTTGTTACAATGCAGTTTTGTAGATTATCTTTAAACACGTTGGGGTGATCAGAATAACGTTTGAGGAAAGTACTATCGGGTATGTGATAGATAAACTGTAACACAGATTTACACAAAAATTACGTTTGATTACTTAAACGACAATGGCACCATCTTTAGTGCTGCATGCACTATAATACTAGTGTCTAAGAATGTTTCAGTTTAGTGTCTAAGAATGTGTATTCAAGTTTTATTCTATCAATAATATATTAATCTCACAAATCAAGCTCAATATTTATTTATACTAACAGGTATAAAGAAGAAATTTCCACATTGTAGTTTTGATATTTGGAGACCATGCTTAGTCAAAAATTGTTGTCAGAACATTTCTTCTGGTGATGTGGTTGGAGTAAATATTCCCAAATTTTGAATATCTACTTTTAATTACTTTTAAACTGCTGTAATAATTTTATATGTGCTGTGCTTTTACTTTTATTTTGTTTTATTGCCAGTAATGGTAGTAAGTGTATCTGTATTAATTATTTTTGTATTAAAAATAATTAATATTATTTTTTTACGTTTAATGGTTAAACCAATACACTTTGAAAATTGGCCAAATGTGACTTTTAGTTTTAAGGTATGTTATTTTCAATAGTTACCTCTACTGTTATCGTATAAGATAATAATGATTTGCATTTTATTAACTATGTGAAAACCTTTAAAAGAATATTTATTTGTTCAAAATATGTTCATGAATATAACTAAAGTGTATTTTGTATTATTCTGCAAAAAACTTACAGTTTATAATATTAGTAATATCTAGAATCTACTTATATCAATAAATATACGAGTACAGACGTTGAAATAATGTAGTTCTTCAATTATTTAATTGTACGCAAATACAAATAACCTACCTAAATATAATGTATGACTAAGTATGTCTATCTTCCACATCTTTCATAAAATGAAAATAACGGTATTAGAACCTAAAAAAAACATATGATGACAGAATAACTAAGGGTTTATTTTCAAAAAGAGAAGATACTTTCCCATTTTTCTAAACCTGACATATTAGGTTAAAAACAATTATTTTTAAATTTTCTTTTGGCTTAATTGTACGGCTTATCTAATCTAAAAGATACGTGTGTCCTAAAAAAGGTTAATTTTTGTTAGGTTATGCAAGAGAAAAAATATTGCAACAGATAAAAATTGGGAATTTTGAAAAGGCAATTTGAAATATTGTAAGTGATTTTTGAATACTTAAAGTGACTCGTGAGTTTCTGACAAGTTTTACATTTTGAGAGGAATATGCATTAGACATTATTAAATTAGCTCTAATATTATATTATGCAATTACAGTATATTGTAAATTTAAAGGTCGGTTTATGGATGTGAACCACACATCTTGCCCCACTATAGAGAATTTCAATTAGGCTATGAAGATGATTAAACAGTTGCATTATCTTGTTATGATGCGACTACGTAATGTAAACATTATATAAAACTTCAACAACATTATTTTTAGCAAAAACATAAAAACTGGTTAACATTATTATATTACAAATTATAATATAAAAGCAACTAAACTTTATTTACATACATATTGGAAACCAAATGAAGAACATGTCCGATCACTGTGCACTACTAAACTAGTTTATATCTTGACGGAGATGTTTGTACAATGATTGTCCAATACGGGCATGGCTTTGAGGCCTTGTTGCTATCATACACACGTTTAAACATGTGAACTTGGTAATTGCTAACTACGAAGACAATTAATGTTTGTTTCTAGTCTTCCGTGTAGAGTAAACAAGTCTGAAATATAACTGAAGAACATTTCATAGTTAAATACTAGCCGAACATTTATGAAGAATACAATGTTGCATTACCTTAATTAAAGAGCAATAACATAAAATATTTTTAAGGTTATCAATATTAAAAAAATACGAAAACGTATTCTTTATAAAGTATATTTGAAATAGAAATGTGCGAGTAGAACTTTCACAGTTATTTTAATTCGTACCATAATTTTAATCCTTAAATGTATGCGTATTTATCCATTCAACATAACTTTTAATGAAATAAATACAGGAAATTACAATAGCATTTTACCTGATTGTTAGTCCGTCTTGTGACTTCTTGAGTTGTCCTACTTACGACGCGTTTCGAGACCGTAGTCTCATTATCAAGTATAAAATAATATTCATCACTGTTCAGGTCATCATATACACACTCACAAACACAAAGACATTAAAAACACAAAGTACACAACACATAATTTTTAGTGCGATACGGATAAAGCCGGTTGGTGTACACCATCTTATCGTCTATGATACACTGAACTAAACTAAATAAAGCAGCCTACTTTGTATGGTGATTATTGACCTGTTCTATCTTGATAACCGAGGGCTGTATCATACAAGTCATTGGATTGAAATGACAGCTGATCATTTAATACGTTATCTGGGTTATGTCTGAATTCCCTGTAAATTTCGAATTCTTCGATGGCGTTCATTAGTCTCCCCTTTACGCAATTGAGTGTGTGTGTATATGACGACCTGAACAGTGATGCATATATTTTATACTTGATAATGAGACTACGGTCTCGAAACGCGTTGTAAGTAGGTCAACTCAAGAAGTCACAAGACGGACTAACAGTCAGGTAAAATACTATTGTAATTTCCTGTATTTATTTCATTTTATGAAGTGACTTGGATACCAAAATCATGAAACCAAAAAAAACAAACTTTTAATACTGCTTTACTTATTTACTTATAAAATAACTGTGTAATACACTGCTAATATTTTTCGTATGGTATAACCTTTTTTATACAAATCCCTGATTCTATTAAAAGATCAATTTTTACCACTTTAGTATAAGACACTTTGGGATAGCAATATAAAATATTGTTTGGGAGTAGGTCGAAAGCATTGCTCATTAACATAGATATTATATTTTTGAATCTATATTTAATTTGATACACCGCACGAGAGAAAGCAAACAATTTTTCAGATCTGACAATTGTTTTTTAGGATGCTTTAATTCCCAAAGGATGTATCTAAAATTAAGACTTAAGCCATGCTGGTTCTGTTAAAACTTTATTGCAGCTCCCGTTGTATCGTAAACTTATTAATTTGAAATAGTCATTTAATATTATTCACTATCTTAATTCTAAACCTTTATTAAAAATAAATATTGAAACATATTGGGCAATAAAGTGTGGTGGAAAGAAGTAGTTTGTATACAAAGAGACAAGTGCGAGAAGATCTTTCGCAATTATTTGTATTAGCGAATTCAAACGGTAATAAGATAAAATAATTCGACCACGCAGCTGAACCGCTGACGTGAGTTGAGCGAATTTCCAAAATTAAATTTATATATGTTTTTGGGTTTCAAACAACTAATTGGGAAATTGATCAACTCTCGTCAGCGGTTCAGCTGCGTGGTCGAATTATTTTATCTTATTACCGTAGGTGCTGCCAGCATGTACCAAATATATTGCCATCGGTCACCAAGGTATAAGCCGTGGATTTAATTATGGTATTTTTACGGTATTTTACTTTTTGATTGTTTTTGGGGGAACCAGATGGGCTATAAAGTCGCGTAAAAAACAAAATGTGCAGAATTATTTCATATGTCTATTTTTTTTAAAGAAAACTTGAAAAAAGTTTATTTCTAGTAAGAAAAATCTAAAAAAATTTTACTTCCGGTCAAAATTTGGTCTACTTCCGGTCAATTTTTTTGACTAACGAACTCGTCCAAGCGACTTAGAAAACCAACCTGTGTACCAAATTTGGACCAAATAGGACGTAAAATGCGTCCGTTAGAGTGCGTACATTATATACATGTTACTTCCGGTCAAAAGTTTGGCCTACTTCAGTTCAATTTTTTTGGCTAACCTACCAGTTCAAGCGATTCAGAAAACCAACGTTTGTACCAAATTTGAACCAAATCGGACGTAAAATACGTCCGTTAAGTGCGCACACACACATACATAAATATATACATATATATATATATATATATATATGTATGCTTTTTAATGACACCCCAAAACGTTCTGGGGACCATGATCGGTCTCATTTGCTACTCCCGACCTTGGGTCTTACCATAAGGGCCACTGCAATAGCTCATTTTTCCTATGGAAATTCGCTAATAATGTAAAATTATTGATATGATTATTAATGTTACTAATTGAATAAAATAGTTTTAACAGGACGTAGAGTTTGCGGTAAGATTCAAGTTTATTGTATAGATAGCGATAGAACAGAATGAGGAAATACGAATATCTATAACTTTCATTTTATTTTAACCTCCTCAATAATTAAATACATTAATTTAAAATGAGGACATTTTTGTGATTATAAATAAGTCAAAATAACAACACGTCTTTGTCACGTGTTATTATTAGGAAGGTAAGCGACTTTCAAATACTTATAAACTTTTTATGTTCATCTCAATTTTGGTTTACGTTTTCACAGAGATGTATTCATTTATCTAAAACTAATAAGACATTTTAAATAATTCGACCAAGCAGCTGAACCGCTGACATTAAGCGAATTTACAAAATTAAATTTATATATTTTAGGGTTTCATCCAACAATGTTGATCTACTCACGAAGGTGCTGAATAGGCGGCTGCATGTACGAAATATATTTTTTATTAGTAGAATTTGTTGGTATCAACTTCGACTCAAACCCTGCTTCGTTCCACTACTGAGGTCTCGGCTTATGGACTGCTTCACTCGCAGAGTACAAATTCGGCCGATGGACCTCGGTATCCAATACGAGCATTTGAACCCGGTGATTTTATGGTAGTTTACGTTTTGATCGATTTGGGGAACCAAGCAAGCTATAAAATCAAACAACATGTGCAGAATACATTTATTGTTTTAGATAAAATCTAAAATAGTTGAATTCACGAACGAAAAATAGCTACTTCCTGTCAAAAAAACGTGCTTCCGGTTGTTGGATTTTTGGCTAATGAACTCGTCCGAGCGACGTAGACAACCAACTTGTGTACCAATTTTGGACCAAATCGGACTTAAAATGCGGCCGCTAGAGTGCGAACACATATTATATACAAATTTTAATGACACCACAAAACGTGTTCTGGGGACCACGGTGCTCATTTTATTACTACTCCCGACCTTAGGCCTTACTATAAGGGTCACTGCAATAGATCATCTTTCCTATGAAAATTCGCTTATAAGTGAATTATTATTTTTATAGTATTATTATCTTAAGATAAAAATAGTTCCTGTATTTACCTTGATCGGTTCTACTTATTTATAAATTTATATCACCTTAGAAGGAAAGATATAATTATTTGTCTTCGATGAAAAATAATAAGTTTAACTTATCTTTATGTGTTCTAAACACATGACAAACGAAGGGACCTAATAAGACTGAAGTTATTAAAAATAACTGTAAAGTAAGGTTAAATAGGTTAAGATAGGTTAGGTTAGTTTTGGGGATAAAAATAACAAACTAAAACGAAAGCAGCAGGTTTGAGTTATAATTTGCTACGACTCATCGTTGCCGTGCACAATGAACCCTTCTAGGCTATATATTATTAAGGTAATAATACGTTAATGATAAAAATTAATGATACTTATGCAAATTGACGTATGAGTTTAAACATATGAAATTAGATAATTGGATATTAGTTACATAATTATTGGAAACCAAATGGTTAATTTGCATAATGTAAGTTAAACCTCTGCGCAATAACATATAGGCGCATGCGTGCTTGAAACATTAACGTAATAACAGTATATAAGAGACCTGTATAGATGTGACAATACGCGAAGATTAATTCTCGTTAAATTCAAAGTAAGACACGATTCGCTTAATTTGGGTGCACAAATAACGGAAAGACTGACTGAAACCCAACTATTAAAGATGGGGAGCAGCTAATAGCGCAGACAAATCGATAGCTTAGATCGAACCTGCGAGGTTCCATCTGAGGCCTTTAGTCTATTGGCCTATTTTATCGTCGTATCTAAAAAATACTATACTAAAAATAATATCGAAGTAGTTAAAACTTCTGCTAAAATAAATAGGAACCTCCGAGGCTGGGAACTTTTTGTACGTTTTTTGTTTAGGGTCTTAAAATATACGTGAAACATAAGAATAACACTACAAACAAAATATCAAAACTAATTAAAGGCAATTTATTTAATTAAATAAAGCTTATTGTAAAGATTAATACAAAAACTTCCTAACAAAACAAATAGAAAACAAGTGAAATAACAAAAGTAAAACATGAAAGAAAAACACAATACTTAGTAAATTCTACAAACTTTAAAACAAATCCAAGTAGGCCTACCTTCGTGTTAATGGTGTAAATCGTATAAAGTAAAACATTCCTAACAAACATTTTATTGTACAGTCACGGAAAATAAAGTGTTAAAAATGTTCACTTTAGTTTAATTTGTTTCTCGTATGAGATACATCAACCCAATTTTGAACTCCCACGCAAATGAAGGGATGTTTAACTTTAATGTGTGTATATGTGAACATTACCCACAGATTCCAAAGGATGAACCGATTTTGACTTATTTTTTATTAAGGTTCTTGAAAGGTTGATCGAAAGTGTTCTTAGCTATGATTCAAGAAAATCTGTTCAGCCATCGGGAGTTTCAAGAATGTATCTGTTATAAAAATTTTAAAATAACCACTGAAGTAGCTAAAGATACCCACATGAACCTTTCTAATAATCTGATGAACTTAATATTATTTTTAACAGCAATTCTTGAAAAGTTTTTGGGTAAGTTTTTTCTAAATGAAATTGTTAGAAACTATATAGCCACTGAACAATTAAATTTTTCTCAAGGAACTTCATGTAACTCCTTAGAATTAGAGGTTAAGAAAACATACACAAGGCATAAGATCTAAGCTTTTATGTTTAAGAGAAAATGTGATCATTAACGTTTACAATTTTGAGTTCCCCTAAACAAATTAGAATGGTTGAACGTATGTCGAATCGATATGTATGTAGACAAATTATTTAGTTTTTATATTCATAACAACATTTTTTCAGTTTTCAGAATTATAAGATATTCTGTATTTAATTATCCTCTTTCATTGTGGGTTTAGAATCCGAATGATTCAATTTTTTAACAGTTTACAGACATTAGGAAATTAGGGAAAATTTTATTTATAATCAAATGTTCTGGCTAATAAATAAAATAAAAACGCTTTTAAAACGTAAACTAAATATTCTACACTAAACTAGTATTATTATTATTCGAATAACGGTAAAAGTAATGGCTACATACGTTCTTATTGGCAAATAAAACAGGATGTATTGTAGGAAGTTATTATTGTAAAGAAGTATTCAGAAAACAGGTGAAATTAGTAATCACACACGTTGGAGGTTATCTTAACCTTCAAACCATTATCTTTGTCCTTCAAAACAATCGTTTGTTGGGAACAATTATATTCATTTGTAAAATGCTCAACTCTGAATGCAAATTTAAAGTGATCGCAACATTGTAAATCGTTTTAAAACAACTGTAAAGCTCGATCAAACTTCGGTAAAGTCGGAAAACGGAGCGAGGGCCAGCCGATCTTTTGCCGTGGGGGTCATAAACTGTCAAAACAGCCAGGTAGGGCCGAGGGCCAGTCGACTCCCCAGAGCGGAAGTGATTCAGGGGAGGGGTAAGATTAAATGCATAGAGTACGACTCTAAACTAATTTCTATAGAAGAGTTTTAGGTTAGGTTAGGTTAGGTTAGGTTTTTTTTAATTATAATTATATAAAGTGATAATACGACGAAATATTATAATTATACAAATATTATAATCATACTGTTATCGGCAAAATACTGTGACTAAACAGTTTAGGTAAGTCCTCTATTTTTTTTTTATTCTTTTTATATAAAGTGATAATACGACGAAATATTATAATTATATAAATATTATAATCATACTGTTATCGGAATACATAAACGATAATTAAAACCTTTCCACCCCCACACCCACCGCACAGTAGAACAGGTCACTGATCCCTAGCCGGCTGGCCCTCGCTCCGCCAAGCCTCTGGCTGTCAAATTACCCTCGTCAAAGTTTTTAGGCAACTGGCCCTCAGCCCTGCACTCGGTAAAGTCTGAGAGTAAGGGTTCAAGTGTCCTAGGGCATACGGCAACAATACAGCTTCGGAGAGCACAAAATGGTGGCTTTTTTAACTGCTATTTCGCTAATCAGTCTCTACAACAGATATACTACATTGGAGCTAACCAAGAACTTACATTTCAATTCAATAATTCTACGAAGCATAATAATAAATAATGTCTCTACTAAGTAGAATTTAAATTTCAATAATAGTAAAAGATTTTTACATTAAATGTTTTTTGTATTAAGGTTGAAATCTCCTCCCTCCTACTGCTAACTTTTTAACCAAGATTTGGCATTCTTAAATCCTTATTGAATGGAACAAGTAAATTCAATACACGCAGAAACCAAATTTTGGCCTCGGAATTTTGCCTCTAGAGTAGCGGTTCCCAACTTGTGGTAGCAAAAGCCCTGTGGGGGGTATGCGAAAAATATCAGTAATGGCGGAAATCCATATTTACATATTTATGTCTTTAAAAATCAGTCTTATTATTAACATAAGTAAAACAAATTAAAACTCATTTCTTAAATTTTTTAAAGTATGCTAATTGATAACGAAAATTCTTTTTAAGGGGTAGCGAACGACTGCTCCAGAGCATGTATCTCAAAACAACGGCCAGCGAGCACCACCAATCCGGCCCGCGGTAGCGGCCATTGAATGTGTAAATTTTTTTTTCAGAATCTACTTTCTTGAATAACAATTGCTAAAAGATTGCTGAAGATTCAACTCGCATTTCAAAGATTCAACTCGCATTTTAAAGATTCATATTTTTTTAACTGTAGGCTTCCTGTAAAGTTAAAGTAGCCTATATGCTCCAGTGTTACTACAGATTGCGTTGAGTTTTACGATTAACCAACCATAATTAATTGAGGTTTTTGGGTAATTCCACATAATGGCTCTGTACTGCTGTAGCTTTGCCACATCTTGTACACAAGTTCTCTACTCTCCGCACTACCATACATTTAGGGTGGTCCGCGCAACACGCGCATCGGCTATCTCCTCCGTAATGAAATGTCCTTGACACTTGCTCGTATCAACAGAAATTGCGAACTGAGCTCACTCAAAACCCATGCCCTACGCCATAGATATCTCATTCGCGAACGAAAATATGTATTACAACGGGCAGGACCCGTGTAATTCCGGAAATTTCAATTTAAAAAAAATTGTAAAAAGCGATTTTTCTAGGCCAACATGGAATCTTGATCGTATGTAGTGCAACCTTCAACAAGTTGGGGCGAGCGGGGCGTTATCTTCGGAAGCGACTGTTGAACCCTGACTTATCCAGAAATGCAAAAAGAACTTAGCCTCTAATTAATGATTTCTTCGGGAATACCAGGATCCGGGAATATTATGTATTTGGGTTTTTCTAAAGGAAACACATTACGCTAAACACGGGTGTGTCAGCCATGCAATTCCCAAATCGTAATATTAAATCATCCTTACGCAATTCAAGTCTAAAGTTAAGGGAAAATTTCAAATTTATTTTCTCAAAAGCCAGAAAGAAAGGCGTTTTTGGTTTAGTAAAGAATAGACCTAAAAGAAAGGTGGAATAAGAAAATAACGAAATTTCAATATTATTATTATATTATTATTATTAGTTAGTTAAAATCGTCAAGTTTAATTGTCATTTAATTATAAAAGAAATAATTTTAAATAAAATTTAATCATAACGAGTATTTGTAAAAGGAAAGTTTTATAGGAAAATCAAAGAAAAGTTTAAATATTATTATAGGAAAAAGGGTGAGAGTTTTCACACCTTAGAGTCAAAATAAATAAGAAAATTAAAGTTTTAAAGATTGTAATAATTCAAGTTAAAGTAGTAGAGTATAATAATGTATGTAAAACCCAGTATACCAAATAAATTTCGGGAAATTAGTTAAAGCAAAAAGCAGAAAAATCGTAACTTTTATAAGTCTATAACTTCAAGAAAAACAAAGGAAAATTCACAAAATGGCGGCTAGTACATAATTTCGCAAAGGAATACAGAATAGAAAAAAAAGAAAATCGCGAGTTGGAAAAACTGGAAGACATTCCCGGAAAACGTAACGAGAAAGGCACGTGCGGGCCTCGCG
Source organism: Philaenus spumarius (assembly GCA_018207615.1). NCBI lineage: Eukaryota > Metazoa > Arthropoda > Insecta > Hemiptera > Aphrophoridae > Philaenus > Philaenus spumarius. Next base: position 266,235 of record JAGFPH010000884.1, read on the forward strand.
CGAGAACGCGAAGTCGTAAAGGAAGAGGAAAATTCAAGGAACCAGAAAAGCTCACTCGCGGGAAAAACTAACGACGCCAAGAGGAGTTAAAGACAAAAGAAGGAGAACAATAGTGGTTTTACAGCGATAACAGGCTAGAATGCGCGAGGAATTAACGGCCAATCAGAAACGAGATATTTTAATACCAACCTAATAGTGAAGTTCATTAACGAAAACAATAGAATAAAGTAGATAAAAAGTACAATCTATATATATATATATATATAAAATCGAAATACCACTGACTCACTGATGATCACTACATCTCATAAACGACAAAACATATTAACTTGAGACTTAACATAGTGGTTTCCCTTATGCTCTAGATGGCGCAATAAGACGGGGTTTTAAAATATTTTGCGTTTAAGGTTATTAAAAAGTAAAAAGCGTTAGAATGGAGGTTCTTTAAATAAGCATATAAAAAGGCTGTCCTTCGACAGGGATTAATAAAACTAAAAGTTGAATATTTTATACACTTAAGCTAAGAAAGTGTAAATAGCGTATTAACAAAGAGTATACGGGATGCCTTTGAAATTGAAATGTTTTGTTATCGAACTTAACCCGTAGCGAAGCATGGGCACCCAGCTAGTAGAATAATAAAAATAAATTAAGGGAAACTATCTGGAGAAGAAAAACCCCGGACAAATCAAAATTAAAGAACAAGAAAAACGTAGTTATGTTACTTCAGGTTGGTAACAGATCTAGTGGAAATGGACACTATATAAGCGCGGGACACGATGTCCTGGAGACTTATTATTAAAACTCTTACTAATTTTATAAATCCTCAATGTAGAGTACTTGTCACGCTGGACTCTTCAAATTTTACTCTCTTAGATAAACTGGACTTAGAAAATTTTACTACGTTTAACATAAATGGAAAATTAATATCTGTTATAGATTATCAGTATTTACTACAAGTTAAAACAGTTCACTAGTGAGAGAAGTTGCGATCTTCATCATTGATCAATATTAGTCAAATAATATTGAAACAACGAGGACTTCAATGAAGTAGTAGATCGACTTCATTATTAGAAACTAGACTAGCGAGCCTGTAGGACATGAATTGTTAACAACGCTGGAACGGAACGAACGAATCCCGGACACCAGGAAGACATCTCTAACCATCAATGACCTGTAATTCAGCCAAGTACAACTTTAAAATCAACACGACTACAAGATCACAGCACGCTGTACAACTGCAATAGACTTCAGGAACGAGAGCAACTCAACCCTGTTAGCTAACCTGCAGAATCCAAACATCAGCACCGTTAAAGACTGCCAACTTAAGCGTCTCTAAAAGGTCTGTGAAAAGCGTACTTACGATACTGTCCCCTATACATTTGCCTCATTAGCTTCAATTAAATTTATTAAATATACTGGGTTTATACTGGATTATAAATAGATTGGTTTCTTGGTGTAAATTTTAAAATAAAATTCGTAATTAATTATATTAAAATAAATTAAATTCAAGTAATAAAATAAATTGAGTAATTCAATTAAATAATTAAAATCAATTAAATTAGTGAATTTTTTCTGTCTTTATTAATTAATTAAGAAGATTTAAAATTTAATTTAATTGGTTAAAAATTGTATTCGTTGGGAAGGTCCCAACAAAGAGAGAATATTTTGATTTGTGTTTTTTAGTTTTGAATAAATTGTGAATTATTATTTTACAGTATAAACAAGTTTTAGTTTTTACTTACTTATTGTTGGCATATTCCATTACAATATTTACTAGTGTTTTAATTATAATCAAAGTGTAGCATTATCAAAATATCCAAAGCACAAATCAAATTATTTACAAGGTCAGCTCCACTGTTCTCATTACCTTGAGGTGGATAATAAGTAAAATTAATTTCTTGTGTCCTAAACTGAGCTTAATTACGATTACTGGAAGGTTAATTTTGAGTAATTTTTGGTCGAAATATTTACAGAGCAAAAGTGTTACAGAAAAATTCGCTCTCAAAGAGAGTGCTCTATACGTTGTAGTATATATTATAACCTAACCTAAATATGTGTATTATATATTTTTAAACATAAATTAAGTTCTGAAACCAATAATAAATATAAAAATAATCTATCATTAAAAACCAATTAAAACAGAATCAAATTGGTAGTTTATTTGAAATAGTTAAATATATATACTGTACACATTTAATTAATCTGTTAATTAAACATCAAATAAATCTGACATTACCTAACTACTGTATTTAACTATGGTCCATTGCGCAACTCTCTTTCGTCTATCTTAGCCAGATAGAATGGCACAACTGGAATGATGCACATCAGGCTATGGTTACATTGTTAGGTTGGTGTTCTAACAAATAAACCAATTAAAAGTGAATGTGAACGATTCGCATGTACTATATATAACCATGAACATTACATTTAATTTGTTCGTCCGAGTTTGGATGTATTGACATGCATTCACTATAACAATATCATTTTGCTGAATAAAATCAGTTTATATAATAATAATTTATCTCAGTTATCATGTGATTTCCAAACTCAGTTTGCTGTAATCCTATTTGTAGCGAGCGGCTGCTTTAGTCAGCGCATGTTTTTAATTTTAAGTATCTGATAGATTATAAAATGTTGTTTTCATAATTTAATTTTGTAGTTGAGATTCAATTTTTGTATGTGTTAAATAAGATAAAATGCTAAGTGAGTCAAACGAATTAAAAATATCCGAAACCCCACAAACAAAAACTACGACTGTACAATTATTCCAATCGTTTAAATACCAGGAACTGCATATCCAACAAATTGTTATTTTTATACTTCAAATTAAAGTTTCTCTACTAGGCTAACTAAACAAAGTACTGTGTCTAGTAGCACACTTTCTCCAACTCGTTTTTAAAAGGAAAACGTGCGCAAAGGAAAAAATGACAACTGTCACTGTTGTAGAAACTGAAAATTTTTTGCAGTTGGTCAATTTCCTGTCAATATTAAATCATTTTTAGCGTTGTTAGACTATCTTAAAGCCTAATGACAGCGATTTCTTGCAATAATGAAGACATTAGTCGTGATAGCATTAGCCTGTATAAAGTCATGACTACACAAAATGTAACCAAGCAATGAACCCAAATTATAAGGACTTAGTTTAAAAATGTAACAGTTTAATTACTTAATTACATCTAACACTCAAAATACTTCAGTCAGAATTTTATATTATGAACCTTTGACTTTGGAATACTGGAGAGAGCACGCAAAAATACTTATTAATTACAAATATTATTAAATATTAATTATATTTGTTATTTTTTCTGTATTATAGGCTAGTAAAAATCTTATTGTTGATTTGACAAAGCAATAAAATTGATAAAACATATTTTTGAAGTTTTTTTCTCAAATGTTCACCATATTTATTGTATCATGTAAAACTATCAATGATAAGATTGTTTCCTTTTTAGCGATTAATAAATGATACACCTCTATCGATCTTATCATTATTTAAAAAAATATATTTTATTTATAAATAATACGATATTATTTTAAATAAGTCATTAATGCTTTTATATAACATTTCCGCTATTTCAATATTGCGGTAATAATTAATTTTATGATTTATTTGTTTACGCCTTACGGGACTGCTTACATTATATTAATACCGTAATTTTGTAGAAATATTGTTCATTTATTTGATTAGGTCTACCTTCTCACGTGGTGAAAATCTTTTCGCCTATCTATCATGCATTGTCGAATAAATTTAAGTATCTTCATGCGCAAATCGTTTAAAATTTTCAAACGATTTGCGCATGAAGAAACTGCATTCTTTGTACAAATTAACATATTACGCTTGAGTAGTTGTTTGTGCATATGATTGTTGCACGAATGGGTTGAACATTAATTACTTAAACGACTTTTATTTTAAACGTATTTTAATGAACTTATCGCACTGGATCAGAGGAGGCAGTAATAAAGTCAGTTGCAGTCATAAAAATACTAAGGAACTGCTGGATGTGTTAATAATAACATATAAAGCATCTTTCCACACGTACGGTCCTTAGAGGTTTAAATCTTCTTCATATGTTTATGGCCGCACTATAAAACCTAGCTGCTGCAATAACAACTCTTCAAAACGTCGCGTCCATACTTTATGCGTGTTTAGTACACTCCAACTTTTCATGTTCAGTGAGGATTAAAACAATAAATGTCCACAACATCTCAGCTGACTTTGGGCAGGGGACTCGTTAAATAGAAACACCTTACGTGATACTAGTCTTCAACTCGGCAAGGAACAATGTAACGCATATCTATAAATATATAATGTGCATGACAAAATAAATTAAAACCCTAGCAGCATTATATTTGTTGGCAGAATTACAGCCTTTGACACGATTGATCATACAATTTTAGTTGTTAGTGCATAAGGATAGTTGTACAGTCTTGATTGCACAATCGTCTTTCAAATGTTCAGGTCCAATATTGTTTTAGTAATCTTAACGTCGGAAGTGTTTTGCCCAAGTATGATAAGACATTTCGTTTCCTTGTTTATTCCTTGTACTGGTTACTCCAGATCCAGATGGACATTGCTAGTTTGACAATAACTATTTAAAACATCTACCCATGACATTAAAAGCAAAAAATTTTTCGAAGTAGGATTTTAAGTTATTGTAGAATTGCATTCCGCAGTTAATATTTGAAATTATTTATTGATTCTCATCTCTTATAGAAAGATTTATAATAATAAATAGAAAACAGTATTGCGTAATACTGCTGCCCTAATAAAGTTTTATTGGCTATCTATGTTTTGGTTTAAATTAGGGTTATAGCCTAAGTTTCTGGAGAAGAATGTACATTTCAGCTATTAAATAACTTTTTAAACATGTGTTATTCGCATAATTTCTTGAGTGAATAGGAAAATTAATTCTTTGTTTAATTAATTAGGAAATATGAACGCAATAAACATATGTTTCCAAAAATTCCTTGAAAGACTTCCGCCAACTGTCTATAAAACTGTTTTGCCCTTCTCACTAGATAAGAACTACATTACATTTAGGTTTTAAATACATAACGTTCTTTTAAACAAATTTAGGTTTCGACGAGCATGTAGAGGAAAATGTAGACATCTAATTACATCCTCTTAGCCTGCGTTGAGGATGTATTCACTAAAAAATAAATAACGTTCATGTATAACGAAGATATAAACCAAGATATTCAATACAAATTATATTTTGAAAAAATAGTTAGTTTATATAGGTACAGTACTTTGAAATGGGGTTTCATTCTTGCAAAACAACAGTCAAATTCTAATGTTTAATTGCAGCTCAGACAAACTGTCTGTTGTATTATTACAAGATTGACAAAAACATTGCATGAACTAACTTAAACTACTTTTAGATTTTTACTGGTCTGCCTCATTCATATTCAGTAAACCAGGTTTTAAATTTTTTTACAAAAATTTGGTTTCGAAAATGTCTGATACTAAATTCAATTTGATTAAAACCCCTAAATGCAAGAAAAGTGTATAAATTAATAAAGGCAGTTGCGCTTGGTTCCGAAACTGGAAAACCGATACGTTTACTTTCGCTTAGCCCTTCTCTGAATATGGTTTTCATAACGAGTTTGTTCCCACTATGTATATACAACATAAAACATTTTTTTAATCCTTCGCATATAATGTGTAGGCCTACACAACTAAAGATTGTATGTTTAGGTGCCTAAACTGTGGTCGAGTAGAGAAGGACAAGTTTTATGTTAGAAAATAAATCTTGCAAAAACTTGCAGCCTAAAGATTCACTCTATATAAAAAGTATTAAGTCATAATAATTGTAAAACGTAAATTCAGTTTTGTCCATTATATAGAATATAACTTGAACACAGATTCTCACAAAAATACGGTAAATTGCTAAACGCGTTTCTACGACAAGACGCCCTCCAACGATTAATAATTAAAGTAAAACTCCATATTATTATACATATTTATTGTATATTGGTTGTGGCTTGGTAATTAATGATCTGATATAGAGAATAGTTATTTAGGTAATAACAAAAGAGCACTTAGACTCTCGACAGTTCAACAAGATCAATGATCACTTTTACGTACAAAAGATGCTTTTTTGATTAATTGTTATGATTTACTCGAGCATTCATGCCATTTATACAGTTAAAACAAACACTAGTATTCTTAAAACTGTAAAAGTAAGTTGACATTTTCATAAATCGGAAAAAAGGAATCAAGTCTAGTCAGAAATACAAGAGACATTAAAAGTGTCAGACAATGTATTTCGTATAGTTTGTCATTAAGAGGTCCTGCTTTTGTAATTCGCTTTAAAGCACTGCAGGTGGACTCAAATCAAGATTTGCGATTCTTCCTAAGAGTTATGTACAAACTAGTAAGATGCGAGGAAATTTCAGTGCTTCAAGCTACTACCTTTGAGTACATCACGCAACTAATAACATTTAAGTATCATAATAAATAATAATGGACCTTTTGAAAGTAATCCATACACTCTTTATTACAAATTTTAAATGGGAATCAACTATCAAAAGAAAAAATGGTCCACCTGATAACTAGCGAAAACAATAAACCTTAGATGAGTTGTTGGAGCCGAATAACATTATCGAACTAGACTCATCAAGATACTTCTCTATCGGAAAAAATGAGTGAAAAGAATTTAATGTTTCTGGTTTATAATCAACGGAATTATGATTTTGGTTTTAAATGTTAATAATGTATGTTTGTTAAATACTGAAGACGAAGATGAAGCCTTATACAGAGTGTTCCGTAACTCTCTGGACAAAGGTATATAGCGTTATTTATTGCTTCGGTCAAGGCAAACACATTTCACTATAGGAACATGGGTCTCTGGTGCCTAGTTTTCTGTCTGTCTGTATGTGTTTTTTACCCAAAAAAATCATAACTCCTAAACGGTTTGAGGTACAGCTTTGAGATTTTTCACAAATGTTTATCTTATTAAGACCTATTTTCGTTTAATATTATACTAAAATATCGTTAACCGTTTCAAAATGGCGGCCATTTAAAATATTTGATGCCAAATTCCACGAAAACCGTTAACTTTACAAAAAAATTCCAAGATACATAAAAGTTAGTCTATTTTATGTAGTTTTCAATGATACCTTATTTGTTAAGATTGGATAAAGAATTACAGATAAATTAGTTCTTTTCGTAATGCATGACCACTTTTCTCCATTTAAACAACGCTTAATACTCCTTTTCCTAAAGTTTCAAACGCACATTACGTCTACATGGTTGTGCCGTACTTGTAATTAGTAACTCTAGTAATATCATACATTTCAATAATATTTACCACTGAAGATACTGAATTTAGTAGATCATGTGGTTGTTAAGTTTCGTATGCAAGCAGATAATATTTCCATTTCCAAACATAAAATTATTGACAAGGATTTGATGTTTAAGTATATCATTACAGAAGATTTACACATGTTGCATCATACATACTGCAGAATCTTATTCTCATGATGCGATAAAATATAAATTGTTCAAAAGTGTTGGAGGATTGCCAAATATGAACAGAGGGAATTCAGTGTCTATGATAAAAACATAACTTCGGACGTACACAATTTAATGTAAACAAACATACTATTTAGAACTTTTAAAATTTAAGATTGTTTAAAATACCCTAGTTTGGTCCTTAGATTCAGTAAGAACTTATGTTAATTCTGTTGTTAATCATATATCTCATATTATAAAGCCAAAAGTTTGGCGGTTTGGATCAAATTAGTTAAATGAATTTGATGCAAATGAATTGTTTTGAAATGAATTGTTACTAATATTTATGGACGAAATACAGGGAAGAGAAACACGTTTATAGCTTATTTTGAGATTTTGAGGAGCTAAATACGATACCATAGTATAATATATAATGTACACAGGAAAAGATTTGAAATCACAAGTAGGAAGAAGTGAAACATTTCTTAATGACGTAGACTGTTAAACTAATTTTCTAAATTATTCCCTTGCTAAACATACTGTATGATCTTTGTTTTAGTGAAACACAAACTTGCCAGCTTTACTTCCTCGTTTTCCGTAGCTGTTCTCTGTGCATTTTATTGTAGAGAATGAAATTATGTTATATAACCAGATCCTACGGTGAGAATTCGTTTTTTTATTGCAAGTGAACGAACTTGAGTAAATTTTTGCGAGAAGCAAATTTTCAAGACAATTGTAGTATAACTGGAGAAAACCGAAGAGACCTTATATTTGAACCTAAATTATTGTTACCATCACGGTGAACCTGAATCTACAGACCTATCTATAACACCATTTGTATTTGTTTGGCCTATTATATTCCAAACTAATTTTACCAATAAGAAATAAACTTAAAACTAATCAAACCCAATTATAATTCCAGATAAATTGTATGCTAGTTTGGTTATTGGATATACAGTAATTGTAATATGACGATTCAAGACGATTCAAACTTACGATTTTTATGAAAATTTGAGTCTTTCATTTTCTGGCTTTCTGCCACAATTAATTCATATTATGCTAATAACTTAAACTGACTAATTTTTATTTAAAATCAAGTTGTTTTTTTTAATTTCAAACGAGATTTTTGTATAATCTTTTCTACTTACTTATAAGTAAGTATTTACAAATAACAATGAGCCATTACAGGTTTTAATATATCTTAATGTTTAATTGCCAATGTTAGATATGGTGGTACGTTCAACACTACAAAAGAATTTTCAGTTTAAAAGCTTACCTAAAATTAATATATAACTTATGTTGCCTATGTCACCTAAATTGATGAAATTGTTGACACTATTTGTCAAACATGTAGGGTATTTTAGGAACTACGACTACGATGCATATTCGATGCACATACATAACCAATGCTGACTTCCCTTTTGTTTCTCTACCTAAACATATTTGGAAGACTGTTTTAATTTCATGCAGAACTTCACCATTAAGTTACCATCAATGTTATTCTGTACAATAACAAAAACCAGAATTTTTTCTGCTTAGTATATAAAATTATGATTATAGCCTATGAAAACAACATTTAATAGTTTCCTTGAAATTACCGATCAAACTCTACTTGAGTGACAACAGCCGGTAATCTAAATCAACATTCAATTGAACGAAGTGCAGTTGCTAATAGCAGTTGACCTTTAGTTTGTAACTCAATTCATCAAAAGTGCCTTTTATTTTATGACGGTTTAATCGGACAATTAACATTTCCAGATAACATCACGTTTTATCAAACAGCATTTTGAATTGAGTATGTATTGATTGATAGTATATTTAGCAATGTTCAAGTATTGATTTGACAATAAATAAAATTGTAGTGCATGTACATTTTTTAGAAATATTTTGTATTATAATAAATGTCAAACTGCGACTTTTCCTTAATTTGAAACTATCTGCCTTTTGCCATGGAGCTTTTAAATAGTTGAACAGATTTACACTAGTTTATGAATAATGCAATGCTTATTTAATAATAATAAATAATTAATTGTGGTTAAGCTTTTACTTCCATTTTTTTATTTTAATGTTCATAGAATGCACACATACTGTTTTGACGTTTAAAAAATATATTTTAATTTCCTTTTTCCAGTTGGACATTGACTAGATTGCAGAAGACTTTGTTAGATGCATCCTGATTGAAATTAATTCTGCTTCTACTTGAAGTAATTAATTAATCTAAAAAAAAAAAACACTATCTTGTTATACATTTTATAAGTTGTAGTCGTATTGATAAAATCGCTCGCATTTTCGTACTAACTAGAGGGTAGTAATTTGTTTAAGCTTGTAGAGTGTGAACGATGTTCACTTAACTTTGAACATATTTAGTAGTTCATCCTGTGAAATAAATTCACATGTAAAGATACTGTACATTCAATTCACCTTAACATACATTAACAGTGCAATGTATTTAAGGTGAAAACTATAATACTTGGGCAAAAACAATTAAATCAATGAAACTTGTGATTATTAATTATTTATTAGTAGAAATCTTAATAATAAAAAGGTCGTAGCTGTTGAAACTATTTAGATTTAGGCTTAAAATAATTTATTGACAAGTTAAGAAGAAAGTAGTTGACTGTCCAGTATTTGGCTCCCCACTTAGAGAAATTGTATGCCATTTATCCTAACGACCATCAAGTCTTATTGATTCCATCCTTCAATCGATTATGGCCAAACGTTGCCGTTCTCATTGTACCCAAAGCTCTAACTTAATTAAGTCTTTCTTTCCTGGCGTATTTAAAAACTATATATACTTTTACGTAATTCTCTACTTTTGGTAAGATAATAAAAACCAGGCAATTACTGGTAGAATTAATTATTTTTGTTACTTAAAAGGAAATAATATAATTGTGTGCTAAATTTTAAAAAAATGCACGAAATAATATAATCTGATAAATTTGTATAAGATTTAAATATATTTGTACGTTCTGGTTTATAAATCCGAAAATTATATGTTTACTTATAACATAAATTAAATATAATTATTTTCGTTCTTGCAACGCAATGTTTCATTGAAAAAGAACATGGCAATACAAAACTGATTGAACGACTTCGATTAAAGTTGTCTTAAAGTGCTCTTAAAGACCCGCTAAACATGTTAACTATTTTTACAAATGATAATAGTTAAATGAATACTTAAAGTACTTATTTATGTACCTTAAAACCTTTGTAACATCACTCATTTGTCTGCCTGCCTGTCAGTCTCTGTCTTTCAGTCTCTTAGTCGCAGAGGTCTTTGGTCACACGTTTTTAGACGCATCACAATGAAATTTGGAATAGTTATAAACTAAAAATTAGTAAAAAGCTAAAATTTTGAGAAAAAATAAGTTAGAGATACTCATATTCATCAGAGGAGAATATGAACAAATTTTGAAAAACTTGTTTTTTCATTCATGGAGTGCACGGAATATTTCACTGTATAATTTCTTCCAACATTTGTTCTATATGTTCAACATGATATGACTTTTTTTGTTATTAGCATAATTTTGGTAAACGAATTTCTGATGACATGGAACCATTTTACACGACACAAACTCTGATTTCTCAGGCTTATTTATTAGAAATAAGAATAATTATGCAGAGTAGTTTCTCTGAATCGTATTAAAGAAACAACACCTATCGACAAATGTACAGTGAACAAACTGAGACAACCTACTCATGACTCATAACATTTATTAACAATTTTAATATCATTGCTAACGACACTCCAGATAAACCACAACCTATACCAACCTATAAAATTGCATTAGATTAGGTGTTGAATTCCACTAGTCATGAAAAGTTAATTGTTGTCCTCTTGGCTTTAGGTTAAGTGACCGTTACCCACTCGTCATTAAGGCATGTTCCTGACTGACATAATAATGGTCATTTAGTTTTAAAATATTTGAAGAAGTTGAAACTTGAAGAATAAACCACTCCTTTTTGAAAGACGTTAAGAAAAAGTCAGATAAAAGGGGTCGAAGGGCAGTGGCTATAAAAAAATCAGTTGTAATAGCATTTACGCCTATGACAGCAATTGTTAAAGCTTCAAGCTTTAAAACCGTGTAGTTACGACTTGGATATAAGCTTACACAGCTGAGAAGAAGTGTATACAAGATTATTATAACGGAAAGCGCAACCCAATACAAACAAAATTGATATTAATAAAGAGTGCTAAAACATTCTCACACGTATAAAAAAAAATTATAAAAAAATATCACACTTATAATTTAAAAAAATATTTTTAAGTAAAGAAAAATAGAAAAAACAGAACATTTTTGTGAGTATCATACAGAACATTTTAAATAAATGTAAGTCTTTAAATTTTTTATTTTGCGAGATTGTGTTAAAAACTAACAGTTATTCTAGGTTTCAAGCGAAATTAAAGGTCTTGCGACCCAACATCTAGCACTGAATGTAAAATTTCAAATAAAAAAATGCTGTATGTATTATCTAACTCCTCAAAATATGTTCTAAATTTGTCCTAGCTCGAATATCTTAACAAGATCATAACACAGTTCGTTAACCAACATCCTTCCTTTTAAAATGACGGCAGTTAAAAGTCTGCAAATGTCATACCAGCGTTATATTTTGTTCAGTTTAAATTTGATTACTTGACAGACAAATTAGGCTTTGAATACAGTAGCTGTCTACTAGATTTCAGATCAGGTATTTTATTTGCAGTTGTTTTGTCAGATCACATGTTTGTCAAATTTGTATTTTCATTAATCGTATGAAATTTTAAAACTAATAAACGGTACCAGAAACTGGCACATACTTTCTCACAAACATTTATTTAAATTACTAAACAGATTCACTGTGACTTCATAATTATATTAAGGTAGGAGAGTGGATACATTAAAGTAGAAGAAGTTACATTAAAGTAACTAATAAATATTATTATTATTAATAAAACTATTCGAAAACCACTTTTTGGCCAAACCCCCCCAAAAATAAGTTATTATTATTATTAGCTAAACGATAATTTTTAGAAAGATGCGGTTTTTTGCATATGGTAGGGTAGGCTACATTAATCCAAATTTGATAAAAATCGTTAGAGCTGTTTTTTTTATTTAAAAAATAATAACAGATTTTTTTGGTTTTTTAACAAAAAGGGGATTTGTTTTTCAAACATTTTCAAAACCTTTTTTCGTATACAGGCCTAATGATTTGGTGCAAATTTGTTCGAAATCGATTGAATAGTTTTCTCTCTAGCTTTGTATACATAGAGACATACAAACAGACATTTTGTAAAAACCACTTTTATGGGCTCAGGGGGTCCCAAAACGGATATTTCCACAAAAATCTCAACATCGATTTTTTTGCGATCACTATACTTTCTCTATACTATAGGTAATTTTCTGAACTTATTTCTAAAAACTCATGAAAAGCTCATCTTAAACCTTACAAAGCAATACTTTTCAGACAACAGTTTAATTTCTAACACACAACTCATAAAGATCTAATACTTTTACCACGAATATATAGACAAAATTTTATGGTGTTATTTTAAAAAAGTGCAATAGTTTCTGATGCCCTTGTGCATAATTTCAGTACGTTCAGCTGGTCTATGTGTGGTAACAGTTCTAACTTTGGAAGTCATTTCTTTAGAATGATAATATTATTTCTTTAATGTTTGCATTCAAATCACATATTTTTGGCAATATTAATTACGGATGCGCATGTATATCCGATTTCGTACTATGTCTAATTTCTTCAAATAAAAATCACAAAAAATTGGTTTAAGATACAATACAAAAGGTTAGATCTATTTGATAAGAAATTTTCTGAAAAGGTCTATTTACTATGACTAAGAAAAGATATTACACTCACCCCACCGCTATAAATAACAATATTAATAAACGATTAAATTATTCTTTTTCTTTAATGATTTTCCTTTATTCATTTTTCAGATTGTCTATTCTTCCGACCGTCAGAATTATTTTGTCATGTATTTATCTAAATCGAGCAGTTCAATTTACAAGGAAATTTGGTTTACATATATTATGTTTGAAAAGGGAATATAAATAGAAAACGTAAATTATTTTGAGTTTAAATTGAATAATAGCTGTACACAAGGCAAATAAGACAAACATTGATAATGTTTATTAAGTCTATCGTTGAAGCCTAGGAAGTACAAATCATTACGTCATTATAATTTAATTTATTACACAACTAACAATTAATACTTTAATCATAAATGCAGTTTGTGTACAATAAGGTGAATTAAAGTGATATATTTAATGCACTATTATTGTTAAATAATTCTTAGGTAGTAATCTCTGTTGGTTTATTTACGAATAATACAGCTAATGCCGTTTGTTTAATGCCCATAACATTGCAGATTGTCATGTAATCCAATGGTATATAATCTAGTACTTCATAATATGGAAAGGTAGTTGTAGAATTAGCGAAGTCTATTAGTCTACCAGAAAATCAATATTGTATGCGGTTTATAAAGATCACAGTAATTAACTAATGGTTATGACCGTTTAATAAATCCTGTTATTGTTCTACCACCACGCAAAAGGAAAAATGATATTGATGAGTCGTTTTGTAAAACGTACAAAAACAGTTTATTTTGGCTGCAACCTGTTTTAAACAAGCGAACATTAAGGGCTTAGGAAATAAATATGTGTATTTCTTACATTTCCATAATAAATATCAAATTAAAAACTGCCTTTACAAAGAGGTAAATAAAGTTAGTATGTAAAGGAATGTTTTCTGCATAAAATATAAAAACAACTAAATTAATTCAGATTTTTTTTAAATTTAGGCTTCAAAGTTGATGTAGAAGAAACTAACCATCGTTTTTATAATAACTACTGCACAATTATTTTAATTAATTGTTGGGATAAACAAATATCTCCTCAAGCACTAAAATAAAAAACTCCTAAAAGATTCAATCAGTCATACTATGATTGTAAAACGTAGATTGTTTTTCCATTTAATTTTATAGTAAAATTCAACTCAGAGTGAGGCGGAAGTTCAAGCCTACGGATGGTCAGCACGGTCGACTGGTTTCCGCTCCACTTCTACCTGAATTTTACTTTTTTATAGTAGCGTATTCAAACTTTTTTTATAACAAGAAAGTATAAAAATAAATCACATAACGTTGTGTATCGCGGTCGTCAGTTTATTTTGATACCAAATTTGAAGTAAATCGGTAAATGTTGAGTAATTAAATGGCATAGCTTTTAATGTAACTAAGAACTATTTAATTACTCAACATTTACCAATTTACTTCAAATTTGGTATCAAAATAAACTGACGACCGCAATACACAACGTTATGTGATTTATTTTTATATTTTCTTGTTATAAAAAAAGTTTGCATACGCTACTATAAAAAAGTAAAATTCAGGTAGGTGTGGAGCGGAAACCAGTCGACCGTGCTGACCCTCCGTAGGCTTGAACTTCCGCCTCACTCTGAGTTGAATTTTACTATAGTACATTTTCACACTGCACGAGAACTTAAAAGAGCGTTTAAATATTAAAGCAGTATCCTGACACGAGGATTGTTTGTTGTATATGCATCCAGCTCTCTTTATGCACCTTTCATACTTTCAGCACTTATCCAAACATATTAATTCTATTTAAACTGTGCAGTGCGTTCATTTACACATTTGAAAAATTGTATAATACCATTGTATTTGGATAACCTTTATAATAATAGATCTATGATCTATGATAATACTGACACGCAATATGTATGTTTAATTTAGAAACATTCTCGTTTAGAAGCTACAAATGTAAATAAATAACTTTATCCAGTTTTGGTAGGCAATAATTTACCGGGTGGAGTTAAGAGAAATACTAAATGATCAACAAGGCTTACAAAATTACTAGCGCAAACAAGTTAAAATAACTGTGGTATTCAGGTTTGAAATTGTGTATTTAATAGTTCCCATTGGAGATACATCTCGCAGAAATAATATTTTTTAATTGCATATTTGGAATTCTGTAAATAACCAATAGTAATAAAAAAAATCTAATAAATAATAATAACAAAGAAATTTGCACAGTTAGAGTCCTCTGGCAAAAATAAAATGTTCAACATTGATTTGAATTGAAACTATTTTTTGTCGTGTCGATAAGCGCATTATTTTGGATTATTAAGCATTACCATTAAAAATAATGCAACAGCAGTATGGCAAAAAAACAAACGACACTTTATGTTATATTTTTATGTGGACAGAATAAATGTTTCAAGTGATTGCCATTACGATTCAAGCAATAGTTGTAGCAAATTGACAAGACCGTACTCAAAATAATTGACAGCATCTGTAAAATACAATGCCTGTATATCTAAACCTAATGAGTGACTTTATAGAAATTAAACGGTACCAGAAACTGGCACATAATTTCTCACAAACATATTAAAATTATTCACTGTGACTAGGAGAGAGGATACATTAAAGTAGGAGAGTAACTAATAAATATTATTATTATTAGCTGAATGAGCATTTTTAGAAAGAAGCTGTTTTTTGCATATGGTTGGATACATTAAGGGCTAAAAATAGGCCAAATTTTATCAAAATCGTTACAGCCGTTTTTTTTTATAAAAAAATAATAACTGATTTTTTGGGTTTTTTTGGAAAATTTCAAAATGTTTCAAACCCTTTTTTCATGCGTCTATACTGGCCTAATTGACATGTTTGGTGAAATTTTTTTCGAAATCGATTAAAGGGTTTTCTCTCTAGCTTTGTATACATACAGACAGATATTTTGTAAAAACCACTTTTTTTGACTCAGGGGGTCCCAAAACGGATATTTCCACAAAAATATCAACATCTTGCAACTATAAGCAACTATTCAGTCAAATGGTGTTTTTTCCAGGGAAAAATATAGAAGTTTTTTCTCACTTGTTCTATATTTTTTTTGGAATGCTGAATCCGAATTTCAACTTTGCTACTTCCCACTAACAAAAAACTGGGTTTTCCACAAAGTAGGAAATTTTGGCCCTTTTTCAGCGCGCTCTAGTGGCCAAACCGTAAAAAAAAACATTTAACGCTTTTTGAGGGGTGCTTTTTGTAGGACATTTAATATACTTTAATTTTGTATAGAACTATTAAGCAAAGTTTTATGACTTTTTGGCAAAAAAACTTTAAAAAGTCGAAACTTTTGAGGTTTTTTGCGATTTTCGTTGTGAAGCCATATCCTAGGGAAGAAGCAAAGTTCAGCACCACAAAAAACATATAGAACAAGTTAAGAAAAAAACTTCTATATTTTTTCCTGAAATAGGCACCCCCAGAGACGATTTGACTGGACTAAACAAGCTGGGGATGCGTACGTGAGTACTGGTCTGATGTATGTTTTGTACATGGACTATCAGATACGAAGTGGTAGTTTATGACTAGAAGGAGTGTTTGCTTGACGTGACGGGACAGTTTTAAAATTTGGAGTCAAGCGTGGTTCCAAGATATCTGTTTCCATGCTGTTGAACCATTTACCTTACGACTGCCACAATCTTCTAGGAAGCTAGCCAATGGTTGCCGGCAGTTGTTGTGTTAAAAGAACTTCTTTTAGAAAACTCCATAAGTACGGTGGTGATAAATCAGGAGAGTTAAAGGGATGTCAGACGTTAGTATCTGAAGGAGATGTGAATCAATCGAAGTGATTGCGACCACTGATCCCTAAGAAGCAAGTTTCGTAGACAAATTTTAAGTCCCTAACAAAAGCATTATAACTTGTTTCCTACTTAATTTACAGGCACTGATTCTGTTGGCCATCTTCAATAAAATATGGATCAAATACTAGTCAATAGATAGTTAAACTATGGTCACTCAATAATTATAACTGGTCGAGTGAAACCAAGAAATCTAGTTCTGTGTTAGTTTAATTTAGATAAATGTGGCATTCGTCTAAAAATCATACATTACATAATAATTCCAAGATATCATACACACTAATATGGGAGAACATTGCGTTTCCATTGGACTTTTACAATATTTACCAATCTGTATGTTGTAAGAAAACCTACCGATAGCTTTAAACATAGGCTACGCCACACTGATGTCTGTGTGTGGCAGACATCAGACATTGACAAAAATTGACGAATTTTCAATGAAGTTCGTCGAATACTTCTTTGCAGTGTCTGCAATACTTGACGAAATTCTAAGATTTGAATTATTTCTTACTGTAAATGGTCGACCAGTACACCTTCACGTTGTGTAAGTATGCGTACAGTTCGACGAAATTCTAAGATTTGAATTATTTCTTACTGTAAATGGTCGACCAGTACACCTTCACGTTGTGTAAGTACGCGTACAGTTCGACGAAATTCTAAGATTTGAATTATTTCTTACTGTAAATGGTCGACCAGTACACCTTCACGTTGTGTAAGTATGCGTACAGTTCGACGAAATTCTAAGATTTGAATTATTTCTTACTGTAAATGGTCGACCAGTTCACCTTCACGTTGTGTAAGTACGCGTACAGTTCGACGAAATTCTAAGATTTGAATTATTTCTTACTGTAAATGGTCGACCAGTACACCTTCACGTTGTGTAAGTACGCGTACAGTTCGACGAAATTTTAAGATTTGAATTATTTCTTACTGTAAATGGTCGACCAGTTCACCTTCACGTTGTGTAAGTACGCGTACAGTTCGACGAAATTTTTCCATGGCTTTAGGCATTAGGCCTACTTTGTTAGTTGGTGCTTCTTTAAAACGCTCTTGAAAATAATTTGCAACGATCGTTACTAGGTCCGTTTTCACCAATGCCAAATGAGCTAGTATATATAGTGTTCCACACTAAAACAATGTTTAATACCTTTGTAATCTCTACACTACTTGATTCAAAATCAACAAACAATATAATGGATATTACAACAATTGTCAAAGTGATCAGCTAACACAACCACTTATTCATAAGTTTTAGTGTCGTTTGTTTTAGGCCACTCTTAAATCGAACCGGGAAGAACAGTACTTAACTAATTTTACACCTAGTTTAAAGAATAAATTTATTTTTCATATTGAGATATTCAAAACACTCAGTAGAAACTAAATTAACATAGCCTTAAAAGTTTAATAACCAATAAGTTCATCGTTTCAAACTGAAAATAAATTGTAAACCAAATTGACCATTTTAAAGTTATTGTTAGCCTATACATTTTTGCGTTTTAACTCCACGTCGAGAAATTTAAAGGTTTAATTAAAGTGCTTAAAGGATAAGCCTACTGAAAATTAAAAGTTAATAATTTATTAAATTGTTTAATGAATATTGCAAACATTTGTTTATAGCTAAGAGAACTGAAATACTTCTCCATGGCAACCGCATTTGTAAGCTATATCTTTCATTTTATATTGTTCGTTTATAACAAATAAACTTTTGAATTTCATTAAAATGTGCACTGAGAGTAAAAACTGTAGTATTTTAATTACATTATTTATTTTTTCGTTTAATTACAAGGGAATACATCTGAGATAAGTAGATAATTTTGTTTCAAAAAGTGACTATTAATAATTAATTGTCTCTTGTTTTTTATAAGCGTATTGCAATAAAACTACTGAAAACATTATAGTTTTATGATATATTTCCCCTGCGGAATTTATAGCAAGCAACTAATCAGTTTAGATACTTTTCAAAGCCTAGTGCCCTAAGAGAGAGATTTTGGGATGGGTTTTAAATAAATTTCAAGTAGGTTAAAATTAAAAAAATCTTTTAAAAGTTAACATTTTGAAAACTTGACTTATTTTGTCCTGCTTCAAGATAGTGGCGCTAAAAAAGGTATAGATAACTTAAATTTAGATTATAAAATACTACTAATGTTTAAATTACCAAAACCTTGGTAATACAAATAAAGGTAGCCAAGCAAACATTAACTTATTTGAATTATATGTATAATACAATTTAAACACTCATGTTTGTCTAGTCACTTTCTTTTTGCAGATGAAATGAAATTCGAATTGATTATTTTAATTTATTTTTCACTTCTTAGTGAAAAAAATACTAAGAAAACGTTACGTCTATTTGATTATAGGTAATTTAGAATAAATGGATATTACATAACTAACAACCACTAAATATGAATTTTAGGAAAATGAACAAACATTTTATTTTGTCTAACAACTTCAAGTTCTGAGGTCTGTGATAGGTCAAGTAGGTAAAATTCTGATTATGTTCACTTAGATCTGTCAACACTTTAAGGAGTCAAATAAACTGATGTACAGTATATATATACTATAATATACCATAATAATATACTATAATATATATATAGTATATTTATTTCGTCACAAGTCAGGAAAGTAGCCGTTACCGGTGCACGATCGAGTTTCGAGTTACGAGGCGAAGCAGAGTACTTGAATTCGATCAAGCACCGGTATAGTACTTTTGGACGAGTTATGAACAGTAATTTTCATCATACCACCTTTTATTAAATATACAGGGTGGCTAAAAATAAACTTGAAAATTTCATCACTGGTAAACAAACTAGCCTTCTTAGGT
>JAGFPH010000884.1:287032-316572 GCA_018207615.1 Philaenus spumarius
ATTTGTTTGTGTTGCTAGAAAAAGTCAGCTGTTTAAAAATGATATAATGGAATGCTGTAAGTTACAGTGACTAGATAGAGACAGTGTGGCCAAGTGAGGTCTTGTTTCCTATTGGCCGGCAGCCATGTTTATCCTAAATTCTTATCTATTTCTTATTATATTTGTTAAATTTTTTGCACGAAAAAACAGAATACACTTTTTAAGAAGAAACACAGTTTTTATTATTTAATTTCAATATAAATATCAAACTGTAACAATTAAATCGCTTGTTTTTCCCTTTATAAAAAAAACAAAGAGGTAATTTCTCTTATAATTACAAAGAGATACAACACTAATCTTTACATTATAATTCTGAGCAGATGACATTACTTTTAGGAAAAACATGGCGGCCACTTTCATATGGCCACACTGTCTCTATCTAGTCACTGTACTGTAAGTAGAATAGCAGCGCTCATGGTGACACATCTTAGAACCTTCTTACCCAGCCTAGTCCTTTTTACAGTTTTGAGTTTTGCCCGGACTGTTTACCCGGCCTATCGGGAATCGATTGGTTTCAATCACAGCTGATAGTACTGTTTATTGCGTTGGTATGATGAAAAGTTATTTACTGTATAATGTTATCAAGTGAAACTTAAATGTAATTTTTGTAATTACAAAACAATTACGGTTTTGTTTTTGTCGTTTGATGCAAAATATGAGCATTAGTAAGTTACGTGTGCACATTTTTTTCAAAATTGGGCAAAATGCTAACACATTTTTTATAAAATTTAAACAGGTGATTGATAGAGGGAGAAGCCCAGATTTTCAGATGGATTAAAACGTTTTAGATGATGGATTTTTTAGATGTAAAGGAATCAACTCTGGAAAGCAATCCACTTCACGGGCAGAACTATTGAGACACGATGTTGTGTGACCAACAATCAATGATAACTAATCAGCTGAAGAATTCAGAAGAGTTCCAGGTTTACAAATATGAAGATTGAAAAAAAGTTCAAAGATCAGAGTGCCTTCCCAAGAAAACTATTTTACAGGATTTATATTTTGTATATTATTAAATTTTACTATCACTGTTTAGGTCAAAACTGGTTAGGTCAAAATTGCCTGGTGCACTATGGAGTATGCACTGCTTGTAAACTTAACGTGAAACAAAAACAAAAGAAATGAACAATTACAATTAATTATTTAACGAAAATAAAATAAAATCTAGGCAAAAGTAACACAACGAACTATTACAGATATAATAAAAAGTATTAACAATACAAATAAAACTATGTTTAATCTTTACGCGGACAAACAGAAATCACAAAACCTTTGGATAAAAAATAAACCCCAGTAATGTAATACTCTAATAGTAGGCCTAAATCATAACAACAAAATAAAAAACAAGAACAATATAACACTGAAGAAAATGAGATTTTGTGAGAAATGTTTTAATGCACGTGACTTGTGTGTATACAGTTAGTAGGCCTATATGTTTTGTATACGGTATGAGTTGTTGGTAATAATATGTATGTCGCGAGGGATGTCAACTATATATACCTGCAATATTCAATGAAACATTTTAAGTGCATTAAACATTAATGCAAATTATAAATAAATGGGATTTCACACAGTTTTAACATAACAAGTAATTAAAATACATACTGAAAGTAATATTAACTTATTCATTTTCCCAGTTACACAAAATTCTTTCTCTATAACAGAATGTCTTCAATCAAAATACGAGAAAAATACAAAATCGTTATGATGGGTTCAACAAAATATATTATGCCTACTATGTCTTTCTAATATATACGTTATCTCGATCAAATATTTAGTGAATCGCATGTTATATAAATAATCGCTTCTTCAGTATTGTCATAGTTTTGATTAGCTCAGAAGTTTCATTTATTTAATAAATAGTATTTTCTTTTCATATATGAGGTTTACAGAGGTATTGCATACATTATTAAAACACTCACACACTTATTGGATAGGTAATATATAATTTTCACATTTGTTGTTCTAATAGTTATTAAAGTAATTTCAACTTTACTCATTTAAGAGCCACAGATACCAACTTCAGTGCTTCGTGAAGGCGACAGCGCTGTTTACAGAGGAGTATAAAGAAGGCAACCTGTTTCGCAAAATATATTAAAAGCGACGTTATGAATTGTGCCTTATCAAAGGACGTTTTTTAATAAATATCAATGCATTGTGATTTTTTCAATTCGACCCACTTTAAATACTTAACCTGATTAGACTAAATTTATTCAAATCACATGCAGTGATGTAACAATTCAATGCCAGATGTTGATCGCTACATCATCGCGTGTAACTTCTTCCGCGTTAATAAAAGTTGAAGATGGATTTAGTTTGCTATTTATCCTCCTATAACTATAACTTCTACTGAATGAATTTTGGAGACACAAAGATGCTTCCTTTATACTACTTAGGTTACAGCAAGCCAGCCGTTGTATTGTTTTGTTCGTTTTACCAAGATACAACATTATTACAACAATATTTCCGAAATAAAAACAGACTTTAAATTTTACTATGTGATTTTTAAAAAGTGAAGGCGTTGTTTCCGTGGTTTTTCTCAACTTTTTATAATCGGATTGAAATGAAGTTCAGGTTACTTGAATAAGTCCATATTTTAACGATTTCTATTGTATTACAATAATAGGCTTTACAATCTACAAGACTTTATCTAGACATTCATTTAGTATATATATATTAAAACCAGTTCTGAGTCCATGTTTTGAGACACATAACTATTGTTACATTGGTACTTCAAACAGTCTATTCGAAAAAGTTGTTGTTGGTGTTTTCAAATATCAAGAACACTAGTTCCATTAGATAGGTGAACTTTGTTTCAAAATTTTTAACTTTAACTGTTATTTTCAAAAGTTATCATAAAGCGAAACAAAACTTAAAGGATCAAGACAAAACTTTTAATCGCAGTTAGCTTTGCAGAGCTAGAAAAGGAAAATTTTATTTTAAAAAGAAATCCACTCTTCTTAGAAATGTCTGTTTGGCAGCAATTCTTTGTTTGAATGGTAGAATCAATACTGGTCGTTTATAACAAATTTATAGAAGTGTCTGTTTTAAAGTATTCTGTATCTCCTCAAAATTGAGTTAATTATCCTTAAGAATAACTAAACACGTTTACGGCTACCAGTTTATTAGACTGCTCTTTTTAAAGAACACAATGCAGAATTTTACTTTTTATTTCGCCTATATTATCAATTTTACATTAAACATTTACTCAGTTTGTAAAATAATAAAGTTTTATTTAAATTTATATTTTATAATTAATTGGTGCAGTTTCTTATAAGCTATTAACGAAATGTTTCAGCAGATCCTTCGTAAGCAAAACAAATTCTTAGACAACATGTATTTAAATAGTAGCCTATACTACGAAGTTGTTTTCTGTATTTTATGCTGTTTTAATGTAGACTCATTTGCATGTTTATCATTTTCATGTAAACATAACCTGAAATGGAATACAAAGGTTTCAGTTTCTAATATGTTAAACGATACCCCCATGTATGTCCACGATCATACATCGTGTTTTTATGTGTGTTGTAATCTGATAGCTAGGACCTAGTAACCTAGTTGCTTGCAGTATTTGTGCGTTACGCTTTTTCTAAGGATCATTAGTCAAGTGACAAAGTAAAAACGTTAAGAAACAAACAAATTATTGTTTTGTCAATATTTTGTATGGCTTGAGAATCAATGGCGAAGCTAGGTTCTTGGAGGCCCCGGTGTAAAAGGTTCAAATGAAACCTCTAACTGAGATTGCCAAAAGTGAATTTAGGAATATTAAACCTAATTTATAAACGAATTATATTTTAACAATTATGTATAAGTAATAATTGGTTTAAACAATTTTAATATCAATAGTATGAAATACTGAAATGTTAATAGTTAGGCACTCACTTATCGCTACAATAAGATCAACAAGATCAGATCTTGTGTTACTTAGCACTAAAGGTCTTAACAAACTAAAATAATAATAGGTTTCTCAAAATAAAAAAACAACTTGCTTGGATTTTTTTTTTTTATTTAAAAAAGCTTAATATTTCACTATACGTTATCTGTAGGCATTTTAATAAGGTAAAACGATTTAAATTATTTAAAACAAAAACTAAAATTTAATAAAGCTAAATTGCACATTTTCATGATGTCAGGAAAACAAACAATGTATTAAACAGTAAAATCATTAAGTCAACTTGAATTTCTTAGATTTACTTCTTTCTTGGTTTCGCATCAGCAAAGAGCTGACGTGCGCCTTCATTTGTTATGGAAACAAACCACTTAATCGATCTTGGGTCATAGAAACTAAGATAGTTTTTGATCAGTTTTATTTTAGAAAATTATCTTTTAACTTTGGTTTTTTATGTAACAGGAACAGTTGAGCCTCATACATCAGAGTAGTAGAAGTTAAAATACTATGTTCAGTCAACAGAAGATTAGCAAGCTGTTTCACATCAGTCATGTTTTTAATCTTATATCTGAAGGAACTTCTAACTGATAATATTTATGATTTAAACAATGTTGATTACCGGTATCATCAAAAAAGTTTCTGAAAAATAATCAGCTTCTTATTCCAGTTGATCATCGGTAGATGAAGCCAAAGACAAGCTTTTATGCGACTCTCTGGTTTGATAACTGAGGCAATATTCCCCATTTTACGCAATTTTTTGAATCTCCAACTAATAAATCGATCCTCGAATGCCATTTATCTCTAGAGGTACGTTTAACGATACCAATCGGCATGCTGTTTATTAGCTTCCAATAGTTGAAGCTAATTTTGGCTTCGTAAGAACAAATTCGGCGCCATTTCATAAGCTGAAATCTCTCCATTGGTATGTCAATGAATTATCCTCAGGTGTATATTTAGGCCGTTTGTAAACTTTTCCCCTCGTTGCCCAAAATTTGTTAAAATTAATTATTTGTGAGTTGTAGGCTATATTGTTTTTAGCGTTTTGATACAAAATGACCAAGAATTGGCTTGCTGATTAGCATAGGGAAAA
The DNA here is from genome assembly GCA_018207615.1 of Philaenus spumarius. Lineage (NCBI taxonomy): Eukaryota > Metazoa > Arthropoda > Insecta > Hemiptera > Aphrophoridae > Philaenus > Philaenus spumarius. The sequence continues at coordinate 292,051 of JAGFPH010000884.1, forward strand.
CGCTCCTTAAAAAGGCAGGTATCAAGCTGACAACTTCTTCTAGAAATTCTATTCTAGTATCTTTTTGGAGACAATAGAAAGTAAAACAAATCTGAAGGACTCTGGCAAATCGCACAGCTGACTGTCAAATGAGTAAACATAAAAACGACTCGACAGACGCGCTATGAATTCCTCTCGTTCAACAACAGTTCTCAACAATTTATTCTTTATTTTTTTCGAAATAATTTTTTCATGTACAATTTTAGTAATAGTAAGGGATACCAATAATAAGCTATTTTCGTCCACTGGATACCTTCAAAATCTTTGAACTGGAATCCCACGTTCATTCAGCCCGGTGCTGAATCAAAAAAACTCGAATAAAAAAACATATTTCAAAAGAATAAATACATCTGCATTTTTACTTGGTTATTCTCTTGTCAAAATAACAAAATTTTAGAATTAACACATTAAATTGAATGTAGACCGAGTAGGCAGAACCTGGGCTAGGTTATGTAGGCTGTGGAGTTGGTTTTAAATATTCATGAATTGAACGAACAGCGTTGCTGGTAGAATATGTTGGTCCAATTAACTAACTTACTTCATAGCTTTACTGCACTAAATACAATTAGTTAGACATAAACTTTGTAATTAGCTATATGTTGTCTTCAGTAAATTATATTTACAACTAGTCTCGTCGATAGTTTGAGTGGATCGTGATATAGCAATCGATTTTTCTACGAGTACATGACATATAATCTTGAGTACTGATACTACTGTTGCTACAGAAGTATCAAATTCTAAATTTATATAGAATACATTTATTTTCTAGTAAAGTAGTCATTCAGTTTAATATTGAAATGTCTGCAAATTTCCTTTTTAAAAGGTTATATAACTATTTTTTAAGAAATCGTGAATACATTTAAGTTTTAAACAAAATTAGAATGTTGAGAGATGTTTATTTTTTTATTAAATAGAGATTTATTTTGCAAAGTAAGTAGATCGATTTGATTGATTGAAAGTCATGAAAGTCATGTGGCTATAATCTTGAGAATACGGTGATTTTGTACGAGAAGAATAGTTCTTGAAAAATAAATTCTTATTGTAATAACCTGTGAGTTGTAATTTTCACAGGACATTTGTTAAAAGTCTGTGAAGTTTCAAAATTATTGGTTCAAGTTTGAGAAAGTAATAGAACCAATACTGAATGTTTAGTTACGAAATACGATTACTTAAAGTTAACATTATTTTAAAAACTAGATATTTAGTTTTCCTTGTGATTAGGTGTCCTGATCTGTGGTTGGTCATTTCTTGTTTAATGAATTGCGCCATTGAATTAATTAATTCAGGATGTTTAATAAATATTTGTGAATAAAGCATAATCACTGCGAATATCTCAGCTAATATCACTGGGAATTAATTTTCACTCACTAACACAAAACATTTTAAACTTCCCCTTATATTTGAAATTTTATTCAATGGCTTTAAGAACATCAGGAAAACTGTTCTTAAAAATAAATCTCCTTTCTAGAATAAACGTGAAATGAAATTACAACTTTTACTTTTTTATAAAATCTACATTTACTCCACTCTGAGGTGCTGTATTAAAATGAACACCAATTGTTTTAATTGGTGCTACTAAATTGATTTTTGTGCAATTATCTTGAGTTTCTATACTGATGGTCGCTTCATACAAATTGACCCGTAGTAAAAAGAACACGTCAATATGGACCCGCAAATTAATGTTACCTAAGACATTTGACACTTAATGACCCGCAAATGTCACTTAAGACATTAGACACTTAATGACCAGCAAATGTTACTTAAGACGAAATTGCACTAAGCATTATTTGTATCTGAAATTTTAATATGTCGAAGAAATGGAAATTCAGAACTGTATAAGGTATGTTAAAGTTTGATGTTTTGCATTGCCTAGAAACCTATGAAATAGACGCGAAGACTTTATTTCGTTGTTTTCTGGAAACTTTTAATTTGGCTACTTTTAAGTTTTATTGTGAATGATTGCCTAATAATTGTGAGAACGACAAAGGAGTCTCATCTAGCAAGATAATATATGAAATCACATTCTCGGACTGGATTGGTTGTACACATATTATTAGTACAAACTCGTTTTCACAATATTATAATTATTAAAAATAATACTATGTCGATACCTCGATAGGTTTAATTATAATTTGATTGAATATATAAAATATTTAAATTTAATTAATTACAAAATTTTAAAAACATATTTAAAGGTGAAACAATGTGAAAACAAGTTAAAGGTAGTTTCATTTTTATTAATTTAAAAATAATCTTTGTTCAAAATCTACAACATAATAATTATTACACAACTTGTAACTTTTTTAATTTGAGTTCATATAACCACACTTACAGTAAGCATCTTCCAAAATAAGCTGAATCGTCTCCATTAGTATATCGATCAATTAATTATCCTCAGGTGTAGATTGAGGCCGTTCGTTGGCGTAAACTTTACCTACTGTTGTCCGAAAATTATTGAAATTGATTATTTTTTTGTAACTTGTATTAAAGCGTTTTGAAACAAAATGTCATCAAAATAAAAATACTTTGACTTAATTTTGTGCAAGCTGTTGTAGTAGTAGTTAAACTTAATAGTACGATAAATGGATATAATTTAATAGCTGCTACTTATTGAAACAATATCAATACAAAATAATTTGTTAAAATATAGGCAAAATAGGCATATAAGACTATGTCAATACGTAAACTGATATGTAAGTCTTGTCAAAATATTAATATAAAACTCAATTTGTTCAGAGTGTATTATTTATTTTAGTTATTTTACATGCTGCGTTATTTTCAACCCGTTGAAATGAGTAAATTCCATTATTATTATTTTTTATTGATAGTAATTCCAAATAATTGTACTATACAATATTTTCAATGAAGTATATACATTCAATACCACTGTTAATAGACAGTTAGAAGAAAGGTATTCATATTAATCAACTAGAATTTAACTCGTCGTAAGTGTATATAATATAGAAACAAGGCCAAATATTATTAGAAAGAATACATTAAAATCAACTAATTTGATACGTAAAAAGTATGGCTACGGTTGTATTGATGAGGGATATAACAGAGTAGATACAATTCCATAAGTATTAGGCTACAACTCTGGGAATAAAGTACAAACTTAAATTATAAACAAAGAAAATGCATCAAAGCAATATCATCTCAGCAAGAATCCTATATGGATTACATTTAATACAGGTCGTCATTAAAAATAAAACTCAAAATTGTATGTTTGGTTAAGAAGGAAATTTACAAGAACCGTGTTGAGTTTTTAATCTTTAGGTTTATTTAGGCACTCAAATAATTTTGTTGATTATTGATTCAAATGTGCAGAAAGTATCGGTGTATCTATCCAACTAACATCATTTTAAGATTCATCTGTTTGGCGTGTCTAAAACTTAAGTTATAAGTTTAACCACATTTTAAATTACAATACAAATTATGGGTGACAGCAAATAAAGTAATATCAATTAATGTACTAAGACTTTATGATAATATACTTTACATGGGTAAACTTTAAACTTCTACCATTTTGATAAGACACAAGTATTGAGAAAAATATTGTAAAAATGTTACAGACAGCCTATAGAACTTTAAGAAGACTGATATTCACTTTGTTATCAATTTCAAAATATTTTAATTTGTTGGTCAAAAGCATAAGTCGAAAATATAATACTTTTGAATTAGTATTGTACCACACGGTTCACTTCTTTCCCGCAATATAAGTGAGGTTGGGTTAGGCCTTGCAATGATGAGCTAAACATAAACCTTGAACAACACTTACATCATCACACGCAAGTGTTTGAACCACCTGTTTTTATGACTGCACACCTTGTTATGTTATACCATCGTGATTCAATCTAGCTTGACAAAAATGAGGTTATTCGTTAATTTACAACGGTTATATCTGACGTTTTGAAGGTTGAAATAAATCTTACAAATTTGTTATTTTTGTTTATTATTTTAAGGTTAACTTATAACACATAAGTAAATACTGAGCTTGACTTGTGAGAGAAGATATGTTGATAGAATAAAACTTGAACACAGAATCCCACAACTGATACGTTTATTAACCCAAATGCGTTTTCAAGACTAAGTCGCCATCTTCAGTGATACACGAGCTACAATAATCAAACTATAACTACTTATAATTATTACTAGTTATTTTGTGATTTGCCAGTACTAAGTGGTTCATTGCATGAAATCAATTCTACGTAATTATACATTTTTGTGTAATGACAGAAATGTATGATTCGTAGACATAAGATTTATTTTTTAACGCTTAAATAACTCAGAAAATACTCTCGGAATCATTTTTGCAGTTGAAATAACAAGCGAATTTCCCAATTGCATTAGTATAATTTTTCCTGAACTAGTAGAATATTCAAAACCAAGCATGACAACTGCCATCGTAATAAACCAGAATGCTTATTTTTATTTTTTGTGAAAAGCGATTAATTATTATGTTTAGGATTGTATACCCTCAACAGCACACTAATTTCTCCAGCCATTAAGCCTTTAGGCACAATGAGATAGTAGGGCTAGTGTTAAAACAAAGAACATAATTGAACTCTATTATTTTATCAACACACTAATAATTTAATAGTCTTATTGGACTAATAATTTCATTTAAATAAGACTTCAAATAGAACAACGTGTATATAATTAGTTTTTTGGCACAATTTCAATTTACAGCTACCCGAAATTACAGTTTTACCTAATTACAAATAATAAGCGATACAAGTTATATAATTTGCGACAAAATAAATTTCATACTGCATTAGCAGTGCAGCGATGTCTAGTACGCGCTGGAATTTTTAATACTTAGGCTATATTTATCGAGCTCCAGTAAATATCATTAAACAGTCAACTACCTTTGCGCATACCGGCTTAACGACTATAGTCTAAACATATTTAGTGAGCACGTAAACCAAACGTATTTCCGCTCGTGAAACTATACTCGCGGCAATTTCTAGTTATTTATAGATACACCGTTTACGCCATTAAGTTGTACGTTTCTTGAGTTGTGTTTTAATTCTTAATTATGTGTAAATTTTATAATTCATATTTTAACAACACAACTGTCTTACAATCATTGAATCTACGTATCACTGTGGTAAAGTATTTAAGTTTTTCTTAGGCATGATTTCCGGAATTTCCTTTTGCGTTTAAAATATAGGTCTGTAAATCTGCGAGGTCTAAAAATATTTACAACGATATTTTTTACTAAACGGATAAATAAATCCATAAAATAGTTTAATGGTTGTCCGTCCGTGTAATATTAATCCAACTAATGAAACACCACAACCAATGTATTTTTATTTTACTATGCCACATCTTTGCAAGAAAAATCCAACATAAAAAACTGCCTCGTGAATATTTTTTGAATTTTTATAAAAAAAGCCTCTAAGAATGATAAAGTCAGCTCAATTTAAAATTATATCACAAAAGGCGTTAAACCAAGAAACATTCGAGGATGTTCAAATTCAAAGAGACATAACGAAACTATATGCACTGATTAAAATATATTATTAATTTTGTTTATTTATAATCCGTTATCACTACGGAATTTAAAAATTAAAATATCCTTTTGAACTTTTCAATAAAAAAAAGGTGCACCACACGCGAACTATATATTTCTTGGACAATTCAAAAATCTATGTTTTCTGAATCCACCTAATGTGAATAGCAATACCAACTTTGAAATATTTGCAGGTTTCAATAAGTTAGCTTTTTGACATATTTCACAATTTGAGTCTATCGAGTGAGAAAAGACGTAGGCCTATCCTTTTTATAATTTAAAATCTATTTCTCTCTTTCACAAGAGTGGAAATTCAACTTGAGTGGAAATTTAAATAAGAGCTTTTGTTTGAGAAGAAAGCTATTAAAAAAATAATAATAATAAATAAATGAAATGTGAAAAGGAAGCTAAGGGGCTGACAGTAACTTGAACTTTTATTGCAATTCCCTTCAAAATTGACCTGCTCTGGTTCAGTGTTATTATGCACGGAAAAAAAAGAACTTGTTATGCTAAAAAATCAAAATAATCATTTATATACATAGCGATTACAACTTCCTGATTGCAACATAAGTGCGAATTAAGTCTGATTTTAGGGTCTCAACGTAATAAACACAATTATATATTTATAATGTTTAATTTTTATTATAGATAAAGAAGAATTTTATTACAGTAACTGCTCTATAGGGATGTTCAGAATTAATTAAATTCACAGTTTTAAACAATACAACATTAATAACTTAAGTGGCAATAAAACCAAACATTCCTAATAAAATCAACGTTAAGCTTATTACGTCATAATTTTCAACAAATATATCCGATTTTACAGTTGTATTTTATCATACTAATATAAATATAAAAGAGTACTAATTATTTTAAAATAATTAGTCCTATTATTTATTGTTTGTTCATTAGAAAAATCATACACATTCCATAGGAACGAAAAATTTACAAAATGACTTGTATTGCCAAAAGAGAAAAAATATATTGTACAATTGTTAGATAAAAAGTAATATTAATTTATCTAGAAGAAATCAATTGAAATTAGTTTTACTTTATCTTACAATTATGTATTTTGTTTTGTGATCACTGTTCTTTATATTGTGTTCATAGGATTACTGAAGGGAGGAGACTCATACTCGGTAAATGGTTGTAAACCGCTGGAATCGAATCTACGTATTCTGTTTATCGAATTCTACGTAATCTACGATCAACTATAGTATTCTGTATTCATTGGTACAACAGACCGGACCATGTCGTAAGAAACAATAGTATACGAAAACAAAATATAATATAAAAATCTACAGGAGTAATCTGCCATAGTTATAATGATATAATTGTTTTTGTTTTTTGATTGCTTGAATACATTATACAACAACTGCAAAATGATCCTCCAGTTTCAACTATTCCAGCTCTTCTGGTCAAAAGTGGTATAGCACACCATGGTGCACTTTGGTGCACACCACTTTATGGAACAATTGTTAGGATCTTAATAAAAAATAAGTATATAAAATTAATCGTCATAAGAGTTACAATGGCCTCTTCATTTCCCAGACCTCACTAAAAAGAACTGTTTCCTCCAGCTACTAATTTAAGCCTACTACTATTTTCTGCCCTATTAATAGGATAGAAAGAACCACTTATCATCCGATGTGCAGAAAAGTGTTTTATATACTTTTTATATGGGTACATTTTCGCCCGCTAAATCATGTGTTAGTAAACCAACTGCTGAAATAACAATGCATCTATGAACTACCGTGTCTGTATATTCTTGGCATGACCTCAAATGTTTTTCTAAATATGAATGTCCATGTATTTACAGTCCATGTAAATAAAATTTTGTATCACAGTAAAATGCAAATTATTTACTAAAACTGTAGATGTAGGAAAAATTTGAGTGTCTTACGGGAAGAAAGTATCTTAGTCACCCTCAAGAAAATTACTGCCCTTGCTGCGCTGGTGCGGTAACATTGACAAAGCGTCCTTTCGGAGCGACAAAGCGGTACTTTCCTCCCATAAGACACAAACAATTATTATGTATGGAGAACTGGCAAAATATAGAATTTAAATTGTGACAGTATTGAGCAAAAAGCATACTAATTGAATTCGAATGGCTGTACGATATTCTTAAATAATATAGTTCACAATTATTGAGAATTATTTGAGATAATAATTTGGTCAACTGCAGTCAATTTGTATTTTAAGAAATAAAACCAAATTTATTATTCAGAGTTTAAAATTCAAACAATTTCAACATTCATGTCGATTCAAAATGACTTCAATTTACAAGCAATTTATACTTAGAACAAATTTACAAGGATTTCTAAACTAAGAGATAAATATGTCATAAATATCCTTTCATATATAAAAAGGGGTAACAGTGTATGTATATTTTTATAATCAATTTTAAATGCCGTTATATGTACTATTCAGATACAAAAATTACGTTTGAACTTAAGTTGGATTTGCGTCTTAATGTTTAGAGGATGAATATTGAATAAAGTTGAGGAAGAATAGCTTTATAAAACATTGCACCGCATAGTTAGCAAACTATTTCCAAGGATTTCCTTGATATCAACATAATTACACAAGCCTATCTGGCGTTGTCGGGATACATACTTGTTTGTATACAAATTATATAAATATATCCAGGAATATGGTATATACGAAAAGACAATCAGAAATTGTTATAGGCTAATTAAATTTATTTATTTTAGAATGTTTATTTAAAGTTTAGGAGTTTAGTCTATGATCTCAAAGTACATTATGTACCAAGTCAAGTTCAATATCAATATAGGATAGTAGGATATCTGTTTACTTTTGGGTTGTTTCGTAGAATCGTAACTTTGATCGTAGAATCTGACTAGCTACTTATTTTTATATTCAAATGCTTCCATTGTACTTTTGTACACTTACGGGTTTTCATTTAAGTTTTTTCCTTAGTATTAGCGATGATTCTGAAATGGGTAAAAGAGGCCAAAAACAGTTTGTACAAATAATATGTTTAAGAATAGACAAAAATTATAAAACATTATAAACCTTGTTTTCACCAAAAGTAATAAAAGATGAAAGATGATGAAACATATTCTTATTAAGGTTACAAATTATTTTAAAACTAAGCCATTTTATTTGTCAGTGTCACAAATAACATCCGGATCATCACTTGTCGGGAGATTCAACCAGAAAGAATGGCGATTTGTAGTAGAATCAATGGCAGTAGTTTCGTTAGAATGCTTCTTTTTTTAAGATCTCACGCTCGGTAAGGGGACCTTACCTTCGAAATGTGAGCTTTGTCCAGACACCCTATTTCAAAGACTACTTGCTGTTTAGGTAAGGTCTTGAGGGAGTTTTTTCAATAACATAAGTTGATGAAAAATCAAAAGGTAAAAAGAAATCACATGGATAATTTAACGTTATGACACTTACTTTTCCTGAATTGGCTTTTTGGACCACAGCTGTGCCACTTGATAACACTTCAGCTGACAAAAAACATATTATATCCAGTTTCTAAGTACTAAGTGAAAATTACTTCCTTAAATTGTTCGATTTGAGGAAGCATAGTGACTTTTTTGCAAATCCATTGAAACAATTACAGTACTCTACCATCACTCACACTTCCAGAATTCAATTGACATTCTTCAGAATTATTTTGGTAGTGTTACCTTGCTACTGTGTAGTTGTTTTTACAAGAATGCATTCTTCACAATTTAGATTTATGTCTTTTTGGTGATCAGGGTTGTGCCTATGGAATACTTATCTGCCACACTTTTCGTGGATTAGCTTCGTAAAAGGTATACTTCATTCCGATACATTTCTATACAGATCATAGAAACACTTGAATGTCGGATGTTCATCTAGGAATTGCTTGTACATCGTTCTGTATTTCCTATTAGGAGCATGTTCTCGCCTATACAGACTGTTTAACATTATACGGTTTGAAATTGTCTCCCTGTCTACTCCCTCGCTTATCTTCTTTAGTGTTATCGTATCAATTTAGCTTTAACACATTATATTATACGGCTGTGTTATTATTTACTTCAAAACCTAATGTTCTTAAAAAGAATGTTTTACAAACTGACTTATTTCCACCGTAAACATCTTTTAACGAATAAATAAAAGTCTTACTTCTTCGGCTTTTATTAGGTTCTTCAATTATTTTTCTTTTTACTTGTATGTGTGTTACATTTCCCATAATAAATAGCTTCCGTTCATTATCACCCATTATTTACTAGATTTTTTTGTAGATATCATTTCTCCTTAACTCGCTAATTTTTAAGGTACAGTGTCTTTTACACTTAACTGCTCACAAGGAAGCTTTAAAAATGTTTTTATTTTTGTTTTTCCAGCTTGCTTTTGTTTTTAGTTTTGAGGATCTTGACTAACTTTTCTTTTCCTAAGTAGGCCTATATGCCAAAAGAAAGTCTACAAACATTGCAAATAAAAAACATTTTCAAATCAAAAACTAATATTAACTCACTACGATCCAACTGCAACATCAACAAATTACACAAACAACAAACTACTAACTAACTATGAATCACATTTCCTCCTTTTTTTTAACAATCTTAGATTATGGGCTGAAATATAAGCAGTTGATTAACAAACTATCTTTTAGAGAAAAATAGTTTTAATTATATAATCTGTAATTTTGTATCAGAATGGGTTGTTTCTTATGACCATAGAGTAAATACAAGTTTGCTAAAGCAAAAACTGTAGTCTATCTACGTGATCCTAAGGCAACAAAAAAACTATATGCAACTAAGATACGGTAAAACTAGTTACTGCTTTTTGAATTAAAATCAAAATGGTTTACTGCTAGATACGTTTGAATCACCCTTCTGTATCTTCTAAATCATTAGGAGCATAGAATTTTTGATTTCTCGTAATGAAAAAGATAGGATACATTAATAACTTACTTTCTATATTTTGTGTAGTTATATCCTTTTATCTTAGTAGAGCAATTATAGTGCCTGAAAATTTATATTTATATATAGCCTACATTGTTACATTATTTATAATAGGTCTACTCCTATAAACCATAGTTTGTAATGGTTATTTCTTTTTTCTATCTACATCAATAAACTAAATTACTCTATTACGAAGTTTTGTTTATATTATCCAAACCAACCCTCCAAAAGTTATGTACAACATACAATATCACAAAAGGTAAAAATTAATGTTATGTTTTTAATTTTAAAGAGCACTATGGTAATTTCCTCAAGGTTATTTCTTTGTTTTTACAACCTACGACATTTTTTCTCTGAAAGAAGGTTTTTCAAATGGGCAAGTGTATTTTACGATTTTTTTTCAAGTAACAAAATGCCAACTTTCAGCATTTTCCCCCAACTTTGGAAGGGAAAGTCTCCCCTCACCCATCCTTAGTGGCGGCCTTAAATGACACCAAAAATTCAAACACCGTTAATCAAACCCTAAATCCCAAATATTAAAAATAAAAACAAAACTCTTTGCTTTAAATATATTTTAATGCAAATTATTTTAATCTGTAAGTAGGCCTAACAGAAAGCTCAGAGGTGTCGCCTTTGTTAATAACCATTTAAAAAAAACCTTTTTCAAGCAGTTGAAACTGTACTCAGATCAGTTCAATAGTTTTGAATTATAAATTACTGGGGCTAGGCCGCTGATTTCTTTGCACGCCAGCCATCGTGCTCCGAGTATGAAATAATTCATTCAGCCTATAAGTTACTCCAGGTTGACAATTTGATATTACACACTAATAACACTCCGCATATAATTTAATTTGATACTAAACATATTTATTTGGTAAAAATACAAAGAGTTGTGCTTTTCATTAGTTAGGCTATTTGGTTGTAAACTTGAAAATTGTAGCTCACGAAAGTTCGATTAGTTTTGAAATACTGGATTAATTAGTTGTATAAACTCCTTGTTTTAATGAATAAGAAGAAGTTGTTAATAACCAACTTGTGTTTTATTAGTACTTTGTAGCTAACAGTGTTTTCGCAAACTGAGATTTTTCATGAATACAGACTATTCTTTTTCGATTGTTGATATATTAGAACTTAAAATTCACTAAACTAGCTGACCCGTGCGAATATTTCGCAAGTTCGGAGTAGGCCTACATTTACCTGATTTAACAAGTTGATTTAATTCAGTTAATTAAGTTTATTTATTTACATTGGTTTATAAATAACAGTTTCCCTATACAATCTTACAGTGTAAACAATCTAACTAACAGCTGTCATGCTAGTTAAACAGATGGTTAGTAGATGGCGCCTTTCATTAGGAACATACAGAGTATAATATAAAAGTTTTTTAAATCAATTTTTGTTATTAAAACATGAATTTTAAACAGTTTGTCTATTTTTCCCGTGTAGTGGTTAAGGAAAGCTTTAAAATGATGCCTCATTCATGTAATTTGATGATGTATTAAGGAAGTTATGGCGTACCGACAAAAAAATAGTCTTGAGAAATAATATATGCGATAGTATGCTACTAGCCGAAGGCAAATAAATCCCTGTCACGTGCCTGTCGTAGTATGTCTATAAGTTTCGTAAGTATGTCTGTCTATAATATAATGTGTGTCCAAGTAATATATTCCTAGATTAAAATGGAATCAAATACCTCGTCTAAATATATTTCATCTTGTGTTGTAATACAGAATTTGTGCAAGGAGTGGAGGCGGCATTTTGCATAGCATGCGTCCTACTATTATTCAAGTTTTGTAGAGTGAATCTTTTTTGAAATCTCTAAAAGAGTTGCATTTTCTAGAATAAGAAATAAATAAAGTTATGAGACAAAATTATAACTAGTTTGTTGTAATCCAGAACTAATTATTATTTTCAACATACATTTTTTTACATATTTTTTAGTGCAATGGTTGGAAAGTTACAAGGAGAGGTTAGATGCTCATATCTTCCTATTGAGGTATTAAATAATTTTTACAAGGCTTATGCAGATATTTATAATTGAATACTCACAGCCTATGCATGTATTAGCAAACAATTATAAAATAGTAGGCCTACATATATGTAGTATAAATATGATATAGTTTTACATTTGTGCGGAAAATACTGAAACTATTTTTTCAGATCTATAAACATTTTTTTTAAGGAGAAGAGTTGGGCGTTCAAGGCCTCTCCAAGATTAATTTAATGCCTATTAAACTATACCAAACCCCACTGAATCATTGAATGTATGAAATGTAATGTCTTTTCGTTTTCATTCCCTACTTACTAGGTTAGAAAATGTCTCTTCAGTTATCATTTTGCTTTACTAAAAACACTTAGATAAAAAAATTTCATCATATAGGCTTGTAATATCGAAGAGCTACGAAATTGTAACACTCAGATAGACAGTTATGACTAAACTAAGTTGATTTCGTTTTCAATATGCAATCTAAATAAGGATATAACTTTAGATGTAGCAGATGATACGGCTACTCTAAAAATACATTTGATTTTGACAAATCTAAGCACTTTTCATGCGATTAGGTTTGTATATCTTCCTAGGTAACAACCTCTACAAGAACAATACTCATCCAAATTAGTTCACGTTACGATTTGAAATTACAAATTTCAGTTACAAGTGATAATACATAAAAATCTAATTGACAACCATTTTTCGGAATACTTAAACTGCCCTAAACTCCGTTTGTGGCCATCGATATGGCTGGAGGTAAAACTACCAGTCTAAAGAAAATGATTCAGAAACGGCCAGACCAGAAAAGCCTTATTTTCGCAACGTCCCATCCAAGTAGGCCTTCAGACTTAATCTTCTTATGTCAAACTCAACAATCTGCATAGCGAAAGCGAATAACTTACACATCATAAATAACTGGAGCAGCTGAAAACTTGAAATTAGTAGACCGACATTTGATTTGTAACAGTTTTTCTGCTTGCACACTTTCCCCAGCAAGGGTTAATTTAACTAAATTACAAGTAAAAAAATGGACCAAGTCTGGGATTCGAACCAAGGACCTTTGCCATTGCATGGTAACAATCTACCAACTGATCCACTGGTGTTACCACGGAATAGTAAAGGTCCTGGGTTTGAATCCCGGTCTTGGTCCATGTTATTTCACTCGTAATTTAGCAACGTTTGTCTTATAAGCATGTTAGTTTTATTTAGTGGCGACACAAATATTTATAATTATATTGTATTTTTTCTGACTAGGCTTACCTTGTATAATCTAATAAGTTAAATTGAAAACATTGTACAATATGTTTTACTATAAATACTTATAATATCAAAGTATATATTATTACTATTAAAACCTTTTTAAACGTTTTACTGGTTTAGCCCCAGTATATTTGAAATGAAAGTAAAACTGAACAAAGTTGTTTATTTTATATATTTAGTTAGTTTTTTTACGGTACACCTCTAACTGCTGTGTCCTGTGCTCTATTAAGAAGTGCGATTACAAAGGAATTTTGATTCTACTATTCGTCGTGAAGTTTTCGTGCTAGCTGAACAGACCACCAAGTATTTTGTAGAGTTTACTCGAACACAATGTTGTAAATCAATTTAAATGTCACATGGGAATATACAATTTATCGATAACAATATTCTTATCTTCTAAAGCAAGAGATAATTGTTTGTCTGCTAAATGGATCTGGAATCTCCGTCTAAGGATTTTTCATTTTTTGATTTTATATGGGGCTTTTGGCCACGAGAAATCGATTGGAAATGGTCACCAGTCTGGGAAAATTCGTTTTCTACGTATTTTTATTAAATTAAAAAGTGAAATTTGTCCATTTTAAACAATACAAAGCACAGCTGATGCAAATGATTTCAATGCCATTACAATAATCATCTGCTTTCTTTTAAACTGTATATTTTATTAGAGGTAAGCCTAATAAATGTTGTATCTATTTATAGTTACCATGGCAACGAATACTTCTGCTAAATAAACATACCCTTTATTTAGTTGTTTAATGTTATAGGCCTAACCTAAACGATGTTCACGGAAATTTGCAATAACAGTTATTGACGTGAGCGAACTAGGCCCTAGGTCTAAATCGATATTGAAATATTAAACTTTAATTTAGGCCTGACTTATTTCTGAGGCATAGCGTTGAGATTATGGTTAATCCTTTAAACTGTATTTTTATTACAGGTAAGCCTAATGTTGTATATACCCTTTATTTAGTTGTTTGTTGTTATAGGCCTAACCTCAAAACTCAAAATTCCAATATTTATTATTGAAATCATAGCCCTGCTTATAATCGAGCTTTAGCTCGGTCTCCTGGTACTATACAATAAAGGACACGTGTTTGTTTCACTACACATGCATATTTCAAGTTTAATAGGCTATCTATATTTAAATATTCACCCCATCACAAATCTAATAATATCCCTCTCGAAAGGGGGTAAGTGATATTGGATAGAGGGGTTAAGTTAATGATTGATATGGTGCTATCTAATATTAAGTACTTTTCCTGTAGGCGCATAACTTAAACGTTTGTTCTGATACTTAAAAATCAATAGCATACTGTTTATTTTAAAATATTTGATCTCGCTGTAAACTTGATACGAATTCAACATAAACACTTGAAAAACACTCTGAATGTGTATATTGACGAAATATAAATTAACATTTTTTTAAATTACATATAAAAAAATGTTTTATCTTTAGCAATTTTAAATGTCCTGAAAAACTAGCAACATTTGAAATCAGGTAAAACTCAGGGGAAGGGGAAACTAGTTAATTCTAAGTGGCAGTTAATTATTACATTATTTTGATTTTATATCAAATCTGTGTATTGATTTTCGTCCTCCGCCTAACCAGAGAAAACCTAACAAAGTTTTAATCTTAATTAATTGTTATTCATGGAAGTTTTAATATTGTCTACACTTGAAACTTAAAACAGACAAAATGAAACAACACGAGCGCGTAAATACAAACTGTTAGTATCTTTTTATGAACACATTCTGACTATGCAATTAATAATTTTTAACGACATCAAAAGAGATAACAAATAATACTTAAAGTGGACGTGGACATGACGTACTTTCAAGAATACCGGAAAATACAACAACAAATTAGTGTACTTGAAAAACTAGGAAAGGTTCAAAATTAATGATTTTAGCCAGGTTTTTACTCTCGCAGGAGTGCTTTTTTTGGCAAATATTAGATATATATGACATTACGCCATAAATATGGGGGATGCTTTACCTAGCAAAAACATTGAGAGAGAGTGACGTGTGACCTGCTACATACGTAACTGGCCCGTCAATGACGTAGAAGCGATATCATCAAGTAAACACTTTTCAAGAAAATAATAACAGAGATTGTCATATCCGATTTCCTCGATTCGTTGTAGTTAGTACATTTGTTTGTTGTGATATTTTATAATTGTTTTGGTATAGATCAGTATTTTTAGTATAGCATCTCTTAGTATATAGGCCTACCTTCAACAAATAAGAGTAAAACAAATCGGCTACAACAAACGCACAATAACCATTTCGTATGTTGTGGACTTTGATAAAAGGTCGTATATCTTGGAACACATTTCATAGCGTCATAATAGGTAAATAAGAAACACTAGAGCCTACATCAGAAATGCTAATAACTTCTCTTTGTGCGGTAATGATTTAGAGGACGGCTAGTCTTGTTATTTTCGAGTTATGAGTTAAAAACATTGTTAAGACCAATATGCATATTCATAAAATCCCTCAATATAAGTGAAGCCTCCGTAAACTGAACATCAAAGCCTTATATATAAAAGGCCACCCCTCTTATTCTAATCTCGATGATAACGAAGCCGGCAAAGGTCTATTTGTTCACTTGAATCTGTTTACATTACAAAAGGGTAAATCTTTACAATACATTACAAAATACCTTCAAACGGGAATTGGAGATTGTAATGCTTGACATTGTTAATCTTGATTAAAACTTGTATAAATTAATAAATAAATTGTTTAAAAAATGTAAGTAGACATTTTTGGGAACAATTAAATATAGAATGCTGCAATAAACAATTTAAAATATAATAATATATTAATTTATATTTATAGCCATAGTTCCACTTAATTAAACCAGAAATTGTAAGTACAAATATTTATAATATTAAATTAAAACAATTTTGTTTTAAGTCATTTAGGAATCATTTATTAAGATATATACGGATTTTAGAAATCAAGTGATTTTTTAGATTCAAGGAAGGGACGTTTAAGAAGACTTATTTTATAATATTACAATACTAAAACCATAAACCTTGAATCACAATCAATAATTTTGCAGATATAGATTGTTCAACCAGATTGAAATTCCAAATCTATACTAATATTATAAAGAGGTAAAGTTTGTTTGTTTGATTGTTTGTTTGTATGTAGGGGGTAATCTCTGGCTCTACTGAACCGATTGAAAAAATAGGTTTACTAATAAAAAGCTACACTATCCCTGAGTAACATAGGCTATAATTAATTTCGGTAAAACACTTTTTTTATTTCAATATATTTGTAAATTTAGTCGGGAAAAAATAATCTTAGGTTAGGTTTAGAATGATAAATCAACACATGTATTTACATTTAATACCATAGCAACCAATTGAATAAAATAACAGATAACATAGCTGCTTTAATATTTCCATTAACAGCTGATTGCAAAATTTGAAGCAATTATTTTTGTATTTCCACCTTTTAGGTTAGGGTTTTAAAGTGTAAACCTGAGCCTTGCTGGTTCTTTTAACCATTATTAACTGCTGTTATAAAATATAAGAAATAATTTGGTTTGAACATTTAACAATATTTACCATCTTAGTTTTGGGGTTATTATTAATACTACACCTTTATTATAAATAAAACATAACATATGTTTTTAGAAGGTACCATTGGAGGTTGGCGTGCGGAGCACGCAGGGGTCTCCCCTAGTGAATAATAAAGTTACATTATCACGGAACGCGGTAGCGTTCCATGCGTCAAGCTATGGCACACTACCGCACTATGTTATGTTTGAAATGGGCGAGCTCGATTTTCTTTTTCTCTTATTTTAACAATCGCGGCTCTAAATGAATTGAAAAATCTTTTAATAGGATATCTGAAGCCTAATTGTGTGATTTTTAATGAAAAATTCATTCAGAATGTTGTTAATAATGATATTGAAGGGCTGTGTTACTCATTTTACTCGATACGACAATCTTGCATATCTTTGGGACCAAAATTTTCTTCTCCCGAGAATATTTTCTCCTAACCAAAGAGCGCATGCGTCTCGCGGCATATCACGGAATATTTTAAATTAAGAATTTTGCCTTTAAGGATTGAAACAACCAAAATGACTTTACTAGTGAAGTGTTCTAATAACATTTTAAATATAATAAAGTTTGATTAAATAGTGAATGTGATGTCTTGTTGTGATATGAAGTGATTGTTTCTGTTTCTGTGTAAATTTAGCTACAATTTGGAGGTTTCATTTTAGTCATAATTGTGTTTTACCTACTTATCATAGTCTGTAGTAGTTTGTTATTGTTTACATTGGTTCTAATTATACTACATATTTTTGGTTATTGATGAATTAATACATGAACGGAATACTATTGACATTTATTTTTAGATTGTTTTCTAGGTTTCTTTAATATTTACATTTCTAATATAAAATAGGCTAGGCTATATCAGCTTACTTGATCGTATATTTTAGGTTATGATGGGTTGACATACAATGGCCTAGTAATAGTAATATATAATTTTTTTATTAATAATAAGTTATTAAGATTACATGCTTAAAATTGGTAGCCTATGCTTATTTTCTTTGATACAAGTTACCAGTATACCAACAACCAAACATATTATATGTCGCGTTCTGTGATCCCATGCCCATATAACTGTAGTTAAATTTTTCATTTACGTTTTTTAGTCTAACCTCTTAGTAGGCTAACTTTTTTGAAGATCTGGTTGTTGGAGCCTATGTTAACATACCTATAGATTGAAGTAATAAATACTTAAACTTAGGACTACTTATTTAGTAATAGGCCTAAATATTAAAACTTTCTCAGAATGTTCGAAACCCGTATTTACAAAAACTTTGGTAATTTAGTTGATTACAAGACGTAAATTTACTAGACGACCCTCGGTGATAACTTTGGAAATATTAGACATATCTTTTTAATTGCGTTTTCAAATGTAAATAAACACGAATAACAAACTGCTATGATAAGTAGGTAAAACATAATATGACTGAAAGGAAACCTCCAAATTATAGCTAAATTTATACAGAAACAATCACTTCATAACACAACCAGATATCACATTTACTTATTTAATCAAACTTTATTGTATTTAAAATTTTATTAGAACACTTCACTAGTAAAGTAGGCTAATTCGAAATTCCGTTGCGAATTTACTATACCGGTACCAATGGAAATGCAAGAATAAAAAAATAGCCTGAAGTTCTAACTTATAGTCTTTAGTCACACTATGTTTAGCTGTATTCAACATTTAACAGTAGAATGTAAAACAAGGTCGTCGTCTGCAAAAATATTAGCCGAGGGTCGTATTGTAAATTTACGCCTAAATTCCAAATAGAAATCTCGCATACACAAAGGTAAACAAAACTCAGTTGACAATCCTAAAATCTAGACATTTTAATCTATTAGGTCATTAGGCTGATCAATTGTCTAAACAGGTTATAACTGACGAATCAGTTTAGACTCAGTTACTAAAGAAGCAAAAGAAAATATATTTTCCTAATTCTACTGCATCGAAATTCATATTTTGGATGGTGCATGTCGTTTTTTTTTTAATAATTTTCAAATGTAAACATAAGTTAAAGTTACATCATTTTAAAGAAGCCTAAACATTTTGAAAAGAAAATTCTACTTTTATTATCGTTTCAAGATGGAGGCCCTAAAAACTAAATTTGCCAAATATTGCTAATGATATTGCCCATGTTAATATATTTCATATAAAATAATTTTGGAGAATTGAAAATGCCTATATTCAAAAATTTCAAATGACCACAGTATTGTATGGCACTTTTTGTGAAATAATTGAAGTACACGGAAAAAATAAATAAATTTATTCCATCAAAATTTTAAATATTGTTTAAATATATTTGTGACAAATTTGTAAATGAAAAATGAATTCGTATACGTTATGAAATGTTTTTGTTTAAGTTAGTATATGCTAGGTGTTTCTATATTTTAATAAACATTACTGCCTAAATGTGTACACTATTAAATTTTAAACTGAACAAATATTGATCGCATTAAAAATATCTTTCTCTCAAAATCACCAAAACCGATCGATGTTCTTCACTTAAGACTCTGTACAACTTTGACTCAGTACTTTCACTTGAATATATCCATGAGTCGTCTAACTACAAAATAGTTGAAACGCTTGGCGGTCTTTTTATCGAGAAATGTATTCCATTAAAATTTTCAAGATATTGTTCGGAAATGATTTTTCTGTAACATAAATATAACTAGATCACCTATAGAGCTTAAGAGTCGCAAATACTGCATTTTCTCGATGAGGCTAGTCAATAAAAGGACCGCCAAGGGTTTCGACTATTTTGTAGTTAGACAACTTAACTTAAAAACACACCGTACATTAGCAATGAATCAAGCTCTCTTCTCTTTTCATATCCAATTGTAACGTTTTCTTGTATATTGTTAATAAAAAAAGTATTAATGTTTTACTAAATTAAAAGATGATATAAACTTAGATTATTTACATAATCGGAATACGGTATACATTTTATAAATCGATTACATAGTTGAAAAACCTTCTTAAAAAGTTCTTCACTACTAATAGTATCTGTTATACTTTCATAGCATTTGATCAAACAAAACCATGATAGTAAATGTATACATTTTTTATTTAAATATGTATGATACATACTCAGCAAGTGTATTTAAAATTAAAACCATTCAGAATAAACACACATAATAATAATTCATTCTTCAAAAAAGTTTCTTAATAGAAAAAATAACAGATTTCACGAGATTTGCAGGGATGGTTAGAGTAATGACTATGGTTGATGAATTTTCTATGCCTGTTGCATTGACTGATTACTGATAGCAGTGGAACATGACATCCTGTTGAATATAGTTGCTGTAATAACCGAATTAGTGGATACAAAATACCTATGATGTTGTATAAAATAGAAACACTCTATACGATTTGAGTTAAAAACAACCGCGTTACAAAACAAAGTCAGTATTTCAAAGATTCCCAATATCTAAAATCACATCACACTTAATTTATTTCAAGTAAATATTCCTTAAATAAGTATTCTTTCTAGGTATGATTCCTTACAATTTTATTATTTTATGCCTTCCTAGTATCGTATCATCGTAGGTCTTTAATGATAATTTTACTAATGTAAGTTTTGTATGAAATGAAAAGATTTGGAAAACATACTTGTTCGGGTATTTAAGTTAAACATTGAAGTTGAAACGAAACTTTTCGTGTACAAATCGTATTTAGTATAGTGCCATTCATTTTATTTTTATTTTGAACCTGTAAGACATTTAAAAAATGTAACTACGTAAAGTACAGTATCTAAACATCTCACAATAATCTATCAAGTAGTACAGTAAATATTTTTAATGGAAATTATGACGGCTGTGCCAAAGTTATAGGTTTTGAAAATATTTACAAGAAACATGTTTATAATGTAACCAACTTCTTCCTTTTTTACACTTTTTGTTGTGTTTTCCATTTCTCAATTTTGTAAAGAACTCGGCTTATAGGCCTATGTACCGTACTATAAATAATACTAAATATTAATGACATTAATTTCAACAAACAATAAGTAGGATACACTTTATAATACAATTTAAAGCCTGAATAATTAAACCTTTATATTTCATTATTGAGTTTATTCATACACAGTCAAGCTTCAATTTTGACAATACAGTAGTCGGTAATATTATAGAATGTTTGGCGTTACAAAAATGTTCATTAAAAGATCCGTTTACAACAACGTTTTACTTTTGGAATTGAAATGCTGTCTAGTAATATCTAATAACCATAAAAGAATTTTAATGTTCAGAAAAATTAAAACTGTAATTAATACGATAAAAATTGGGTTTTTAGTAGTTGTTGCACTTAAACTACATTTTATAATTAAAAACATATTTCTGTTTATTTACAGATTTGTTAAAATTATTTAAAATTTAAAAATGGCGTAGTATGTCTCTAAACTGCTAAAGCATAGACATTTTCTCTTATGGGTAATGATCTTAAAAACTATATAAACATTTCAAACAAAACCAAAATAGACTTTTAAAAAATGAATTAGGCTTTTAATATTTAACAAATCGATTTAAAATCTATTAGTTTTTATTTGCAGATTACTTTTAAAATCATTATTTAAAAAGGTGTTTATTTTAGATCATAACGTTTATTCACTTTGGTAGAAATTACCTCACCTGAAAACAATGTTAATACTTATTGTGAGATAACACAATATTTAACACACGGTAGTCTATCAACTGTTTAAAATACACAGTACAACCGTAAACCGATAAGTTCGTAACACTGAAACTGACCGACGTCCTTGCTACAATCTACAACCTTGCTAGGACGATGTCGCTACTGTAGGTTTTCTCACAGTCGTCCATACATTGTGTTACATAAATTGTCCACTTAGGTGTTATTATCACGCCTCCCACGCTGCTAAAATCATATGTTTTACACGCATCTGTGTAGGCGCTGTTGTGTCGGTCACGAAAACGATGATGAAAGTAGGAGTAAACTTGATTCGCGTTAGTCTTGTTAAATGCAGAAATACGAAGCGTGTTATTTGCTAGGTTATGTTTCTTTAGAAAACAATCACAATACGGCGAAGTTTAAAACAATTGTAAAAAAATTGTGAGGACGTTTTATACAGATTATAAAATAACGTAGATATGAGGCATTTAAATGCACTCATCTAATTTATAGGAAAACTATAACGGTACCAGCAAGTTGTGTATACTGTATGTTGGGGACTGGTCCTCATCAAAATACTATGTGTAAACAAGATGAAATGATGGAACACTTTTTCGAGACTTTTTCTCGTATTTTTTCACGTTGCTGTCACGCTAGAAAGGTCAAAAGCTTTTCAACTCTCCGCAATAAAATGACGAAGATTTTGGCACCACCAAACGTTTTCTACGACGTCTATGAGTGCACATATAGTCTCCACAAACAAACAGACTCACATACAGACAACATTTTTTTATTGATTTATCGTGTTCAGAGACCTCGAAAACGTTAAGAAAAGTCATAAAAAGTGGGGGTAAATTTTTTTAAATTCTCGCAAGATTTCAATACTTTGGCATTTTAATGCAAGCCAAAGTAATAATAATGAATAATCTCAATCTCCGTGGTTATTATTATTAGTTAGGTGGTTAGTTCAGTGTATTGGATTCGTTGTTGTTATTAATTTCATTTCTTACTGTGTACTAAATTTGTCAACTAAATCCTATTTATTTGAAATCCTCAATCATTACGGACTTCATATTAAAGTGGACGCGTAAAAGGACACACATTTTAAGCAGATTCAATGCAACCAAAATGTTTATAATTATTCCTATTACAATAATTCTAAAACTACCTAGCACTTTATCGAAATTATAATACTACAATTCCCTAGTACAGTACGATTTTTTTAACCGTGCCCTCGGCCACGATTGTACTAACCTGAATGATAACGTTAGTAATCGCTTTGTCTACTCTAGTTTTCTCCACGAAAACTGAGTCGAGCGGCATGAAACAGCGAAAACCGAGCGAGCTTCAATAACACTGTCATTTCATACACTTAGCAGCGATGTAAAATTATGAAAGTTTCACGGATACGCAGATAAGAACCGTACGTTTCGTATGATGTAAAAGAAAATCAATTACAAAACCTATTTCATATTTAAAAAATCAATATTACAACAATGTACTTTAATAGGGACATGAAATTTTCACACCGCTGGAAAGTTTTTTATTTGTTGGTCAGAGACAAAGTGTTCGCGAGAAAGTTTTAGATAAAGGTCCAAATTAAATATTTTATTTGAAACATTTTTTCGTTTGACTTACGGTTTGCTAGGTACAGCGGTATAATGTGTGCGTTTCAATTAAAACTACACCTGGCCGGGCCGTGCCGCCAGGTCGTGTTTGGCATTTACCTTAACCACACCACAGTATTAATATTGGAATACTCGAACAAGAGACAAGTAGTCTATGAAACATTCAAGTAGTTTTTATTTCAATAATTTTATTCGAATAATTATTCAATCATTTTTGTTTATTCGAAGTTTGTGGGACTGCCTTTGCAATCCCTCCCCGCTACACCCCTAGCCCACCGCGTGCTAGAAGAGCCGAGGGCACGGTTAAAAAAATCGTACTGTACTAGCCAAACAATAATCACAATTTATAAAATTAATATAACTAAATTGTATTATAGCATGTCATGGCCAGGTAATATTCTGTTTTAGTTTTGATTAGACCAGGACAATAATGGAATTCACAATTACTTTCGTCATACAGTTTCACTGACCTACTTGATCCCTTTCCAACATATAGTTTCCATAATAAAATCCCTTCACGTAGTTACACTACAAAAGCCCCCCCCCCACCTGTTGTGATAACATTTTTCACAGATGGAATGATGCAATGTTGGACATTTTCAAAGATTCCATAAGATGTTATATTCACCTCATCGAGACTCACAATAATTAATTATTAATGTAAACAATATTTTCTTAGTTAAATAGAAAATATGTTAATCTTCAATAAATATTTCGATGTTATTTAAAATCATTGTCAATACTCACATTATATATCTCAGCTAACTACAAATATATTTATTATATTGCATGTTAGATATTTTAATGAAGTGGAAATGACATAAAATCGGTTTGGCGGCTATTTCATCGAGGGGTGAGAGTACACGGTTTTGTCAAATCTGGGCGAATCGGAGCGAATTCGAGCGGTCACCAAACATTCCGTTCGGATCGGATCGAAGCGTACTGGCTGCGTGTGTATAGTCATTGCTTTATTCCTATCTACGTCAAACCAAA
>JAGFPH010000884.1:316582-337061 GCA_018207615.1 Philaenus spumarius
AGACTGGTTGTTTACCATGATAAGTGATAGACTAAGTTGGTGCTAGGGTGTTCTTTGTACTTAACAATATACTTTCTGCGTGTACTTTTCTCAGCTAAATAAATAAAATCGAACTTACGGATCACATCTGACTTTTCGAGATATTACAATATAGCCAAATTTCCAAGCACATTTTGAAACCGGACAGTTTTACTTTCCGCTCTAGTAAATAGACGTTTCACTTCAAAAGGAAATTCCTGCTATAAGTCATAATTTATTATGTTTATTCAAGCGTTTACATTATATAAGATATGTAACAGATATAAGTGTAATGCGTGACGTATCTAATTAAATGTAAAGTTGTATTTCCAGCTCGTACTAAGGATTGCCAAGGTTTTCCAAGATATTAATTTTGTAAGACGCTCCTTAAAAACAACTTTGTACCGTTATAAAATTGTAGTAGAGGAATTTAAGCATATTAAGTAAATCATATGCAATAAAATACGTTATACATGGAAATAGTATAACTAAGTGGTATATGATAGGTAGTGGTTAGGTATTTCTATTAATCCGTTTACGTTTTCAAATTAGTTTTGCTACATTATAAATTCGATGCACTTGTTAAGCGAAATTATTATATTTAATTCAATTGATATTATCATTTTAAAGTTTGTTTGTTTGTATGCAATCAAAATAATGATTTGACACGTTTTTTTTCATACTTTCAATAGGCCTAACTCTTATATTAAAACAAAAACTTGTGACCCAAGATCATTGTGTGAGGTCAGAAAGTTTAATCACTTTTAAACAAATTTACAAGGGGGCTGTTTCATAAAAGTGTTGTAATTTACTATCGTAAGTCGGTCTGCGTATGTTATTAAAGGTTTTAGTTGTATGGAATTATTTTTATCTCAGTAAACTTCCGAAAGATTTACTTCTACAGATTTCTATAGTGTTGAAATAATATTGCTGGCTAACAAATAAAGTACCTAAGAACACATTTTTAATTTATAATGAATGACAATTAATTTTATAATTATTAATCAACGCGGAGTTGATGACCTTGTGACGGGAATTAAATATATATTTTTCTTTGGTAGGATGCAGGAAAAAAAATTAATTAAATGATTGAATTGTTATAGTTGATTGGTAAATATTGTAGTTTTTAATTTCCTATTATTTTATCTTCCCAATATTTCTTCCAGTTGATTGTTGAAGATTAATATTGGGATCAACTAATTAATAAATTGGGATCAATTAATAATATCAAAATATTATGTCTCTTTTAAAATTTTTCTAAACTTTGTACATTTTATCTTCTTTATTATACATAACACAATTACGCTACTCTAAACTAAGTATACAAGGGTTAAAATTAAAATTGTAATTTAATGTGAAAAAATGTCTGTATCATTCATAAAACTATCCATATTGGACTAGACATGTTTTATTTAAACTTGAAAAACTAGTTAGTTGTGAACCAATAAAAAGAGGCGTGGAGGAAAAGAGTAAAGATCTGATTCCACAACAAAAAAGTGGCCCAGCGTAACGTTTCCAAATATGAAATAATAAAACTTCAACTTACTTTTGTGTAGTACTCAATAAATAGTAACTAGAAATGGAAGTAGTACTAACTAATTAAAATTATTGAAGTTTTACATTTAAAAATACAACACTAAATAATCCTCCTTCAATAATGACTTACATAGCGACCAGTAAACACAAAGTGAATTATCACGTTACTAGTAAACTCCCGTGATAAACTACTGGCAGATTAATTAAATACACATTAGAAATACACAATTAAAAAAAATGTATTAAAAAACAACATACTTAATCTAGTCCTACCTATGCCGACGGGGATTTTTAACTTGGTAAATGTGTACCATTATAAGGATTATTTTAAACTGTAAGTAGGCATATTTCTTAAATTTTTTTATTTATATTCATTATTATATAAATTATTTCAATAAAGATAAAATATTAACTTTTAATTGATTTCTAACGTCATATTGATAGATCAAATGATTTAGAATTTATTAATGTTATAATGAAGAAATTATTAATAATAAAATATGTTTATATGTTATACGAAGATGTTCGAATGTTTCCGAAGCTAAACGAATGGATACCTCTTCTTTAAACTTGTATCTATCTATATCTATACATAATTAATTTGCTAGGGGTTATTTTGTGAGTTGAACTTCTCCTAGAGTTTTTAACCGATTTTGATGTTTTTGGTGTCATTTTACAGAGCTAACTCTGAAGTTGTGCTTCCCTTAAAATGAGCTCAATGTATGTTAAGGGCTTCGCCCCAGTGGCCCTCAAAGTTGCCATGTTAATCTTATGGAAGGTCAATCTTAAGGAAGAAGAAGAAAGATTTCTTTTGATTTTATCAGGGGCACAAAAAACAGCTGTTCGTATGAAAAGCTTAAAACAGCTGATTTTGATCAACAGCTGATTTTTATCAACAACTGATTTGGATCAAAAACTGAATATAATTTTAGGTTAGGTAAATCAAGCAATAGCGAAGCATTGCCCGGTCCACTAGTACATTAATATATTGATAATAATAGGTTGTATTCATATTCATTTTATAACCTCAAAGCAAATCTTATAAAGTATATAGCCTACTTTAGTTCTTTAACTCATATTTTAAGAAAATCAACTTCACAAGACTTATATTGATTGAAGTTGTAAACATAACCTCAAGGTATAATCTACGCTAGGTTTTGTTTAAATATTACAGATGTTGGGTGAAACAGGTGTTATATTATATTGTTACTCACGTACGTACGTACGTATGTACGAACGTACGGACGTACACACACCTGATTACTGCATGGAAATCAGCTGTTTTAATTTGTAATTAATTCAAGGTTATGTTTTCATAATTCAAAACGAATAGGCAGAATTTCTGTACCCTGCCAGCTTTGATTCATTATCCTGACAGTTTTCCTTTGCAATTTCATGAAATATTCAGGTGAGATATACGTGGGTTAAAGTCATAATAAATCAAATTATAATTCCATCACAGAAAAGGTTAAAACAGCTGTCGATATGGCAATCCTCAGACCGGAAGTACAAGTCAGGATTTGATAATTTGTTTTACTCCGCGTTGGTCACGGTCATGACCATTAATAATTCACACTATACAATATAAATCTCATTGCATCACCCACAAGGTTGTAGAGTTTTTACAAAATAAAACTACCATGTGATTGTAGTTTCAAGTTTAAGAGACAGGAAGTAATAACAATGCGTAGCCTCAACTTAGCGTTACTTCCTTCTCTGCTATAGGAATCGGATATCACACAGGTGGCATAGTTAATATCACTTTTAGGACCAGCTTGCAACTTTGAATAAAATATATTCTTTGTAAGAAAAACTTTTTTAAATTGATTACCGTTACCTATTGTAACATTAAAACATTGTAATTTTTCAGTTACAACATTGTTAAAACATTGGTATTAGAGTAAATCTGACACGAACGTGATATAGGCCTACTTAAGGTAAAATAATCTTCTTGATGCTTTTAGAACACATTTAGTTAAAATGTTTTATTTTAAACATAATAACAGTATTAGAAGAACGTTAATTGCTGGTTTATAATGTATTTAAATGCGTTTACATAATGTTTACAAGTAAGTTTTGTTTAATCCTCAATAAAAGAGGAAAACAAACACTCTCATGTACACTTTTGAGTCTACATTATATCCCTTTATAGTTCATTAGCCCTAGAGGTTATAACTGTTATTGAAGTCACATTTAATGTTCGCAGCTGATAAGATATATTACAATCTCATTATATTATTGATAGTGCAATTACGACATTTAAAACGAGTGCTAAAATAAGCAATAACGCCTAATACTTATCAAACTACAAGCTGTTTTATATTTAATGTTTATTTCAATGGGCCGAGCATTGAGAACCCCAAATGATAACTGGAAACAAAACTACTAACTCAATCCGTTCAAGTTCGAAGTGAAAGCAAGTTTAACGAACTTGACGATCTTTTTAATTAAAATGTAGAACGGAATAATTTTAAATAAGCTATATTTTAGGTAGAACATTTGTCTTATTGATGGTAGACTTAAGGCAGAAATACTACTACTATATTGTTCACACGATAAAAACCAGCACATGATTTAGAATATAGTAGGTAATAAGGTAAGAGTCGTGTGTACCCATATTCATATTTAGTTAAAGTTCCCAAAATGTGGGTATTCCATTAAGTAGGTTTTAGAAAGCTTTACCCCCATCATGTGACCCCTCATTTTAAAGAGCATAAAAAAGGAAATCAAATGGTGTACACTAGAGGTCTCGATGTTGCCCCTGTCAAAAACTACAGCAATTCCAAAATACGGGCGAAGTACTTCCCAAAGTTATTAAAAAAATAAGTTTTCAATTCCTTATCTAATGCAAACATCATGGAAAGAATGAAAAGGTTCATTTAACAGAGTAAAATACTATTTGCAATAGCAAAAGAATTTATTTCCTTGTTCTGTTGTTAGTTACATTAAGTCAACATGCTTTGGAATTTCCCGTGTTCTTATCTTACCAGTTTCAACAATCTACTTCAGGACTTTCTATTGTATCCTACTCACATGCATTTTATCAGTTCATAGCTTAGGTTGCCATCAACAATTTCAGTTCAAGTTTACTCTTCTGGCGAATAGTGTTAGTTATGTTATTTCTATTGTGGAAGGTTCTGATTTGAAATAATTACTGTGTTAATTATGAGAGGTTATAGGGACCGTAAGAGATCATACAGTGAAGTAGCAGACTTATTCAATGAGGAGTTTCCGAACCGAATTAATCCCATAACGAGGTTTACGGTGGCAAGAATTATTCAACGGTTTAATGAGACACATGTTATGCTGTCCTTTGTTGAAAATCCTCACTTATCTACGAGAGAGCTGATTTGGAGCACGTCAACAGCCAATCTTCGGCAAGAAAAATTCTTAAAGTTAATCAATTCAAATCTTTTAAAGTCCATCTTGTACAAGCGCTTAGTGAAGACGACTATGACCGCAGGGTTGAATTTTGTGATGTAATGATGGGCAAAGTAGACGCTGAACCTGAGTTACTGAACAGAATCCTTTTTAGTGATGAAGCCACTTTCATGACCAACGATATCGTCAATAGATACAATTGTCGTTACTGGACAGGTCCACATTGGTATGTTGAGGATCAAACACAACGCCCTTCAAAAGTTAATGTTTGGGCAGGAATAGTCGATAACCGCTTGGTCGGTCCATTTATAATTGATGGAAATTTAAATTCTGTGAAGTATTTAGAGATGCTTCAAAACCAGATAGTGCCTGCACTTCAAAATATGTTTGAACGAGAAGCACAGAACATTTGGTTGCAACAATATGGAGCCCCATCACACTACGGCTGTGAAGTACGATAATATTTAAACAATGTCTTCCCAAGGAGGTGAATAGGCCGAAGGGGCGCTGTGGAATGGCCAACAAGCTCTCCTGACCTTAATCCACTAGACTACTTCTTTTGGGGCTACATGAAATACCTGGTGTACCAAATAAAGCCAACTGACGTCCGTTACTTAACTGAGAGAATTTTACACTTGTCTCAAACCATTACTAGAGAATTTTTCTTGCACGCTGTCTCAGCTTTTTACACACGGCTAGCACACTGTCAAACAGCCGAAGGTGAACAGTTTGAACACCTGCTACATTAAAAAAGGTAACTGTTTTGAGAATTTATTTCATTATTTTAAATAGACTTTTAGGTTAAATGAACCTTTTCATTCTTTCCATGATGTTTGCACAGATGAGGAGTTGAAAAACTTATTTTTGTAATAACTTTGGGAAGTACTTCGCCCGTATTTTGGAATGGCTGTGGTTTTTTTAAAGGGCCAACATCGAGACCATTTGATTTCTTTTTTATGCCCTTTAAATAATAGGGGGGGCTAAAAGTTTAACAAAAAAAAAATTAAAAAAAAGTAAAATAAATGTTATAATAGGTATGGTCAAAGTCTCACATTGATATCTCAGGCCATTTAAATTATATGCAGGTGTGCCAGGATATAAAACTCTCTCTGGCCTTCATTCCTAAAGGTTCCTTATTAAAGTTATGACTAAATGAAATCAATACCATCATTGAAACTAACAGTGTAAAGGTTTAGTGTACAAATGAAGACCAGTACATCTTGCAAAATATAGAAGTAAATCTTTTTCGGAAATCAAATTGGAATTGTTTATATAAAAGATCATAATTAGTCAAGTATGAGACATGATCCACTTAGTCTTTGTTTTCTAGTTGCATAAACTATTACTGTATCTTTTTAAACTTAATTTCTCCTATTCCTAATGTTTATTATTTTTCGTCGTCAAATAATTTCTCTTTAAGTTATAAAAACTTCCTCCAGTTTCAAATTTGAACAAGAGCAAAATTCTCATTGAAGATATTGGCAACATTAACAATTAGGCTACTTTATTTCTTGTTTATTTAGAATGAAAATCTGGCCCGAAGAAGATGTATTTCTACAATAGGCATGTAGTGTGAGGAACGTCAAAATTAGTAGCCTAATTAACACCATTGTTTTCATACTTTGTGAAAATGTTACTGCACGTTAAAATGGATGTTATTTTTCTTGTCCGGCCTCCAAAAAGTGGCTCTACTTTAAACCAGTTAGACTAATGAAGACGGGGATTAGCGTAGGCCTATAGCTTCCGTAAACTGGACTCCAGTAGGTTCGTCCAATGCTCCTTTAAACTACAGAAATATTTTTAGTTTGTTTTTTAAGTGTTAATTAATTTATATTTGTTGTCTTAAGTTTGTTATTAAATGATTAATCTTTCTTTTACAATGTAACAATAATTATTTTTTATAGAACGATGTCACGTTTTTAGATGTCAGGTAAATATACGAGGCTTGTCCAGAAAGTAAGTACCGTTTTGGAAAAATATATACAGACAATTTTTTTCAACAAAATTTATTTTTACAAGAAAGAGGATATCTTAAACTATTTTTCTACATAGTTTCCAAAATAGTTTAGACATTTGTCGTAGCGAGGAACCAACTTTTCTATACCCTCTTCATAGAAAGATGCCGCCATGGACGAGAGCCATTGATTGCCGAACACCATCTTCAGCGTTGTCATCGCTGTCAAAGCGGCGCGGCGCCCTCCGAAATCCCGCTTCAGGTGCAAAAACAAGTGGAAATCAGAAGGTGCCAGATCAGGGCTGTATGGCGGATGGTCAAATTGCTCCCAACCAAATTCTTGAATAATGTTTTGAGTGGCACCAGCAGAATGGGGACGTGCGTTGTCATGGATCAACACAATGCCTTCACTAAGCATTCCACGTCTTTTGTTCTGAATCGCACTCCGAAGTTTTCTCAGTGTTTCACAATATCGTTCCGCATTGATTTGTTCCCCTCTGGGTAGAAAATCAACAAGCAGAATGCCCTTTCTGTCCCAGAACACAGTGCACATGATTTTTCTTGTCGACAAAGTTGTTTTGAACTTTTGTTTCTTGGGGGATCGTGAGTGTCTCCACTCCATTGACTGTTGTTTGGACTCTGGAGTGACATGACAAACCCAAGTTTCATCACCTGTAACAATCTTGTTTAAGAATTCGTCTCCTTCATCACTGTAACGGGTGAGAAAAGTCTATGCACTGCCAAGTCGCTTCTTTTTGTGTTCATCCGTAAGCATTTTCGGAACCCAACTTGCGATAATTCAAGCGATTAACCACAATCTCATGTAAAAGAGATTTTGAAATTTGTGGGAATTTATCAGAAAGCATTCTTATCGTGAAACGTCTGTTTCCACGAATTTTCTCATTCACTTTTTCAACCAATTCATCGCTCACAACCGATGGCCGCCCGCTGCGAGCCTCGTCATGAACATTAGTTCGCCCATCACTGAATTGCCGAACCCATTTTCTTACCATACCGTCACTGATAACTTTTTGTCCATAGACTTTACAGAACGCACTTCACAGTCCGCGGGATCAGAAATTGTTTTAAACATTTTGAGTGCACAATAACCTAATGTAAACACAATAAAATTTTGTCGTAATTGCGTCAGCTGTTCAACAATGAACCAAGGAGACTAGAGCGCATGCGCGGAACATCGTCGCTAGCGCTGTGCCGGCGGTAGAACGAAACGGTACTTATTTTCTGGACAAGCTTCGTATATCTCGTAATTTTACTACTAGTAAAGAGTTAAATAAAATATATATCATCCTTATGGTTCAACTTTTTCTTTAAATAAACACTTGAAAAATAATATTTGCATCTGCCACTTGAAACCCGAATACATCATCTTGAATAATCTCCCTAAAGCCCAGCGGCCTGATAACCAATCACACTCAGTGAACACAGAGAGGGTTGTTAAGTTAATAAAGATAGACTACATGGGGACATTCTACACCGGTACACTTGCAGCACAATATGTCTTCTGCTGTAAACCTGAGTTTGTCGTAATGTCAGAGCCTTCAGTGTATCTTCTCTTGGTCAAATATATATTAGTAAACATTTACAAATAATTAACTAGAGTACAGCTTTGATTTTATATCACATTGCTTCGAGTTCCTATTTCAATTTACTGATTGAAATGTAATGTGTTAATATTTCAGAATCACTATGCTATTAATTTAATCGCTTTAGTTTAAAAAAATATCTCAGATCTCTCCTTGTTACCGTCCTCTCTCAGCTTCCTTTCAAAAGACAATGCATAATAAAACGACCAGACTTTCATCTCAATCGGATGAAAATAGTTTTAAAAAATACAACAATATAGTAGACATTACAGATATTTTTTGCAACTGTAGAATACTGAAAATCTAAAAGACCAGACAATTTCTTCAGATCAACAGTCTTAAGGGGAAAATATTACACACATTTTCAAAAACATAATTCTCAGTATCTCATTATGGAACAATAATTAATTCATCTGGAGTTATAACTAATGTTGAAACGTATAACTACATAATATATTTGATGATATAAACATACATAGATGATCCAAAATATTAGTTTTTATTTATCTACTGAATATTTAAACACAGAAAGGTAAATGTATTAATACACAAACAAATATTATCGAAATCGGTTGTAAAGTTGCAGATAAGATTTTATTGTGAGTTATACAGCAACTAACGTTTTGTAGTAGGCTATACGTTTAGAGATATTTCATAAGCATAAAAACTATATATCTCTTAAGTTTATACATGCTCACCGAAAGCAACACGATTGCGGTTACACCTAAGTTCCCCTTATTTTACACAAATTTCTTATGCTAGACATAATTTATAAATGTTCTGCAAATGTTTTCCCATAATTAGGTTCCTATATTTTGCAGTGCGATTTAGCATAGGCTATTATATCCTTTATGTAACAAGAAAACCTAAGCTATAACGAGTAAAACACATTTAAAAACTTCAACTGTTTCTGAAGAATCGCACACAATGTTAGTTTCATCTCCTTTTAATTTAGAGCAATCTATATTGATAGGCTAAAATACACAATAACATTGAAACCTTTATTCTGAATATGTATTATCAAATGTTTTGTTTATATATGTTTTGGAGGTTTAAAGTCAAATTACATTTAGTATAAAATTACGTTCGATTGCTTGCTTCCAGGGCTAATAATGCAACCACTTAGCTGAAAGTGTTTGTATGTTATTTGGAGTAAATGAATAACATCTGACCAGGGGTGCTCAGGCAAGCTATAATGGGGCTGGAAATGTAATTTAGTTTCAGAAAATGTCCAACACAGCAATTGTTGGCAATCTACCAACAATAGAAAAAACGTTCAGTTATACTATTAAAGAAAGGTTGATGAAATGAATAAATATAAAATTATGTTTCCTTTAAATTCGCCTAAAACAAATTATTACATTAAACACTAGAGAAATTGTTATTTATGTTGGCGGAGGTTTCTTTTTAAGACAAATAAAACGAATCTTAGGTGTTCCTCTTGAAAAAATTCAAAAGTAACTCAAGTTACGTACTTAAAAAATGTATTCTATAGAAGATTTATAACATAAAATTCCTTAAATTGCACATTCGCATAATATTGGTGTAGAAAGTACTAAAACGAACTAAAGTGCCCTGCATACATGTTTGACTTTGCGATTCAAGCAATAAATAAATTAGTAACAATTTTATGATTTGATGTCACTGGTCTCCTGAATGATTCGGATTTGGTTCAAATTATATAAACAATTTGTATTCCTAAATTTTGAATAAGCTTAATAATATTAAGTGTA
This sequence comes from Philaenus spumarius, assembly GCA_018207615.1. Taxonomy (NCBI): domain Eukaryota; kingdom Metazoa; phylum Arthropoda; class Insecta; order Hemiptera; family Aphrophoridae; genus Philaenus; species Philaenus spumarius. Next base: position 326,809 of record JAGFPH010000884.1, read on the forward strand.
GGCCTATGTTATTTAACAAAACACTAAACATTACATAACTACCGGTATTCCATTGAAATAAAATAAACGTACGGTCCGAGATCTCGAAAAAAAATTGGCTACGTAATATAAAGAAACAATCACATATCAATCTATATTATTATTTGAGCAAAAGGGGAAAAACTCAATTATGGCAACCGTACGATTTTACGAAAACAACTAGGTGATACATCTCTTTGTGGTTACCGTTATAGGATTGATTACCTACCAAATCATCTATGGCGAAAGCAATATTTGGGCTCAAATGGCGTCGAATAACGCCGACCTAAGGGTTTGGCAATAAGGTTTTATTATAGTTTTGCTTCTAAATACAATAACCCTATGTCAAAAATTTGCTTTGATAAGTTTAGCAAATAATATGAGATGCTCGTACATGTATTAAATATAAATACCCATCCAATGGTATATACGAAGTTTCAGTGTTTATACCTACTACCATTGAAGAAACAACACTGTTTCTTCAATGCTACTACATAGCAGTATTGATTTCGATTTAATCCCATACCATAAACAAATGCATTCTAGTGGATGACATAATTTACTGTCTTAAATTGGGTTTGTATCATTATCAAATCATGTGCACTTTTTACAAGCTCTCAGACTAAATGTTTTTTTTATAAGCTTGTTCAACTACTAAACAAACAATTCAACAATTAAATTCTAACTGTGCACTGTATTTTTTACAAATTAATTAAATTGTATTTATTAATAATTAATTGTTATTAATTCTTCTTCATTGACCGAGCGTAAGCGAGGTCTCCGTTTAACTCGACCGTTCGGCATTTCGTCTGTGTGTCTGTCTCACGATTACGGCCAAATGCCTTGACCGATTTTGATGATTTTTTGCATGAATGTTCCTTATTCCTAGGCCGAGCCATGTATATATAAGGTTTCTTTCCATTTTTCATTTTTAACCCCTTAAATAAAATAAAAATGGCGGCCGGACCGTTTCTCTCAGTGTAAGCTTTTTTCCAAAGCCAGTTTGAGGCTTAACCGTAAGTCGAATTTAAAAACTAATAACATTTTGCTGAAAGCAAATTAAATTTTAAACAAAATTATATTCTTGATTTTTTTCCGTATCTCTAACGGTAAGCTCACAAAATGGCCGTAAACTTCGAATTTGTTAAAAATCGTTCAAGTTTTTGTATTTCAACCATGTTTTTATACGTTTAATCTAAACCAATTCAAAAGTGTTCCATAGCTTTTTTGTAGATAAAGGTTTAAAGAATTCATATATGCCAGTAAACAAATTATTGAAATAAAATTAAGAAAGTTATTAGCTCAAGTAACAATCACGTTCAGTAACGAAAGGAAAATGTTTAACATTAGGCCTACATTAAAAGTAGTAAAAATTATTGTAATTTTTTTCATAAATGTAAAAAAGTTTCGTAATTTAGTTCTAAATAGAATTGTATAAAAATATTAATAAATTTTAATTTCTTATTTTAAAAACACCAGTTTTTATGTTCCTACTACAAGACTGCTAACAAAACTAGGCCTGTTTTGAATAGTAATTTAGGAATATATCATTTGCCCAAAAATGGCATATAATAATAAGAAAGTGTAGGGGATAAGAAAGTGTAGAGAATAAATCAAAGAATTAAACTGAATACTTTATTTAGCTTTACTTGAATTACAAAATGAGATGAAACAAATGAAACCGCTCGGCTATAAAGGACATACAAAAAATGACCGTTGGACACCGTTCTAAGTGTTGGTACATGGGTTGAGAATAAAGTTGAGATCACTATCACGACGTTTTAAGATCGATTGTTTTCATTATTTCTAATAATATGATATGGAAGTTATGGAACTGTAAATACATTGTTAAGTTTTAGTTATTTAAGTATGTAAATATTTAATTATATGTTTTCCCTCTATAACTTGATATTTTTATCTATCTTACGCATTATTAACCTAAATAAAATACAATGCCTCTAAAAGAAAATCTATAGCAGTTAAAGCTCAAGAATAGAAAAAAAACGAGAACTTGAAATTCCGGAATCGCATGAATTGTAAAATAATGTTTCGCTGGCTAAACCTTGTACTTACTTCCTTACTGGCACACTATTTTTAACCTAAGCTTAAAACCACATTTGTTATTTCAACGAGCGAGGTCTACTGTTCACAGAACTACTAGTAACTAACAAATAGCTCCAAAATAAGCACTAGAGACATTTTTAGTCTAACTTTCTTCTGTTAGTGAGTTAAGCTGGGTTTGCCTAGCTCCGCACTTTCTGCGGAGAGCACTGCTCTCAGCGCACTTCGGAGCCTACTCAACAACATTTAATAGAATGGGAACGTTTTCCTAGACCCCTCCGCGGTCCGCTCTGCGCAACTGGACGCATCCTCTGAGAGCAGTCAAGTGCGGACCGCGGAGCGCAACAGAGCTATATTTGGGCACTAGTTTTAGTTTTACAAGAGAGTGCTGTAGTTGTATGAATATTATTGATATAATATCTACAATGTCTAATAAGTTTACGGCCAGTGAGGATGAACAGCTTATCGAACTCGTCGATGGTCATCCAATACTGTGGAATATGGCCGATAAACAGTTTAAAAACACCATTTTTTTCCACCACTAAATTAAAAAATCCTCAATTTTGCGCCCCCCCCCCCCCCCCCGCAAAATTGTACACCCTAGGCGGCCGCAACTGTCCGGCTCTGGGCGTAGCCAACTTCGTCTATTACGCTTGACATCGATTGTGAAATAATACATTAGATAATCAATGATTATAGGCCTAAACCTATTGTTAAAGTAGGTAATGATTGAAATACATAATATATGTTGTTTTTTTAAGCGGGACTTAATTTTTGTTATTGTTGTATATATACATACTATATACAGTTGTTTTCGTCTGCTAAGTTTTGATTTTACTTCAAATAATAATGTTAATTTAGGCAATTTATGTACTTTTTTACGGTTAATGAACCGCTGTTAACTTATGTTATTTATTCACTTTTTTTATTATAAGTAAAACATATTATAAGTGCTAAAATAGTTGCCAGTATGACTATCAAATTCTGGCACATTGTATGGGCAGAAGATTGGCCTTTTGATCAACAAAAGTGGTACGTAATTCTTTTATGTTCTTTATTTGGGAAGTTGTGACGAAAAGTAGACAGACAATGTAAAATAGATTGTGGGTGTTGATTGCTAAGATTATTTGCAATATTTCTTTTTGCAACTGAGTAAAAAATTTATAAAGTTTACTATTTATATCATACGTTTATGAAAAAAATCAACGGTTTTTGAAAATGTATTCGGCAATCAACATCCGCATATGACAGTACTTTAAAATAAAACTAAATTTTTAAATTTATTTCTCGAACTAACAGAAACAATGACTTATTCTGTAGCATTGCTCTTATGTGAATCAGATTCAATATGGCGGTCCTTAACCAATCCAAAATCAACGATAAACAGATAGTAAAAGGAATATATTTATGTAGTAATAATACACTAGAGTAAAACCCTGGTTAACCGAACTGGGGGGGGGGGGGGCCGTTTCGGATAACTATTTTTTCTGTTGAGCCATGAATATCTAACACTACAATTTTGAAAGGTTTTGAAAGTCAAACGAATTCAAAAATCTCTTTATAAGCTACACTTATGTTCTTTATTTAAGTTAAAATTACATTTTTAGGATTACAGTACATCACTATATTATACTCATTAAATTAATCGCAACAGTTTTCAATAAACTTCCATTTTCGATTTCATTGATAGCAGCTAATTTATCAGTGAAAGTAATCACACAACACGCTTCCGCTTATTCTTAGTCACCATAACACAAAAATACACTCGCAAAGGAAATAGAAAACCACTTGTGTCACGATATTAGGAGGGGTGAAAGAGTTAGCAAAGTTGTTATAGTTTTAAACTGATAAAAAGTCAAATAAGCAGCGCAACTGCGCAGCTAGGAAAACACTACCTCGCAGCGCACTGCGCTGAGAGGTCCGCAGTGCGCAGATCGCTGCGCAAAAGTGCGGAGCTAGGAAAACCCAGCTTTAAAGATTATATTGCTTTATCCTTGATTTAGTTAAGATGTTTTACTTTGTTATCGTTTATATGATCGGCAAAATATTTATGTAATGTATAACTGGAAAATAACTAATTTTAAACTTTCATTAATCAATATTTGAGTCATTATTGACTTTCTTTTGAGAGTTTAAAAAAAAGAACTTTCAAGACAAACCCGATTTTTAAACAACAAAATATTATGTTTAATTATCTTCAAAAAGGGTTAAAAAGGGACAAACCTTTCTTGTAAAAGAAGTCATGTTTTGACTTATTATATTTTCCAACAGGAAAACAAAAACAGAATTGTACTAACCGATAACGGTTTATGAATGCTGTAATCAATATTATGAATGAAAGTCTAACATTACTAGCAAAGCGGTTAATTTAGCAATAAAGTGAGTCACGTCCTTCTCAAACTTTGGATAATCGGTGACGTTACGACCACAACAACGATTTCAGCACTAATTAACATGCATTGCGAATCCAACCCGCAACTTCCTCCGAGTGGTGTTGCGTAATATGGATCCGTTTTTATAGTCCGTTACTCTCGCTCTTTAAAGGAAATAGCGGAAACAATTAGCTAAGCAGCTATGCTACGTTGACCTACATGTGTCCTTGACCTAATGGTTTCGACAAAAATCTTTATTGATATTCAATTTACAAAACTAGCTCCCTATTTTGTATCTGTTGTGGGCTTCTGTGTGGATTGATTCAAGTTCAACCAAGTCTGTTCGTCGTTAAGGCGTGTTTTCTTCTTAAGAACAACTGAATGCCGCTGGCGATGGCATACAATGTGTACTGCTATCAGAGCCAGGGGTGCCCACAGCAGGGTTTGATGGCGCAACTTTTTTTGGGAGGGGTGATAAGTTTTTGGTTTTTTTCACAGTTTGGGGGGGGGGGAGGGATTTTCATTTGTTCCTGATTATAATCAATATAAAATATGAAGATTTGACGATTCCCCCTCAAAAGTTTAGGAGATAATCTGTAGTTTCTATTGCGTTAAAAATCTCCCATTAATCGTGGTGAAAGTGCCGTATTATTGACAGCCAGGCATTTCGACTACTACTGCTCATATGGTGCAGTGTAAAGACGAGCCGATAGAGGGTGCAGAGTGTGGTGTGAACTAAGTATCAATAAGTATAAACATATTATAGATATTTACAGCATAGCTGAGAGCCTGCCAACGTCTTTCTGCAAACAAATAACTTTTGGGGTGAAGATATAGGTACCTATGATTCTTCTTATATCATACAGTTATATATTACTAATATAATATTTAGTTTAGTATTATATTTTTTCTTTGCCTCACGTCGTGAAGTTAAATATATAATAATAATCATTATGCCCAGTATTAAGTGCTTATTTAAAACTCTTTTAATTTTACAATATGAAAACAATATTTATAGACCTAATATTAAAATTAAAATATACCAAATAATTTATAATAATAGACCTATAATTAATTTTTTTTCGCAAGTACAAATTATTTTATTAAATCTTTTTCTTTCTGGGGTTATAGCTCACGATTTATAAATTTGCCAATTAAAACCCTAGAATTCCCAGTGTTAATTGAAATGGATTTTTTGCCGTTTCCAAGCATTTTTTTTCAAAAATTGTTCAAATATAATATTTAAATACCAATCCAAAAGTGTTTCATTGTTTTTTTATAGAAAAAGTCCCAAGAATTTATATATGCAACTGAAAAATTTATTGATGTAAAATTGAAAAGTTATTAGTTCAGGAAGCAAAAAATGTTCAGGAAGGGAAAATCCAACTTTAGACCTACATAAAAAGAAGTAAATATTTTTTCCAAAATATACAGAAGTTTTGTAAATTAGTTCTAAATAGAAGTGTATAAAAATATATATCAATTTTAAACAAATTAGTTAGAAAACGACTTTTTTATGTTCTTTCTACAAGACCGCTAGCAAAATCAGGCCAATTTTGACAAATAAAATAAGAATATATAAGAATATGCTTTATCCACCAATAAAATTTGATTACAAAAAATGTAGAGAATAAATCATAGAATTGAACTGTATACTTGAACATTTAAAATAATTGATTTTATAAACGTATTTCCCTTTGTTTCATTAAATTACAACAAATAACACAAAACTCTCACTGATGCGTAGTATACAATCCCAGACGCTGTCTACTTTGCTAAACTATAATGGCCAAAGCTTGTTTAGATAACTACAATTTTAAAACGATGATTGCATAATTAATTTAAATATACGCTATAAATATATCCAAAATTTCCCAACAATTTTTACCATATTTCCCAACTTTTGTGTGGGGGTTCTAAACGCGCAGATTGGGGCTCTGGGAACGCGCACAAGGGCTCTGGTTGTGTGGAATAAATTTCAGTGGAGATTGGCCCTGGTCTCGGATTTGTTTTTTAATTGACTTCTCTAAATAGAGTTTTTAACACTGCAAGTGCTATATTGAGTATTTTAAGAGGTTTTAATATTTTATAAGAATTTTAACATGTTTATCACATTATTCAAAAACATTCCCCATGCCATATTTTCCCCACCATTTTCTTTTCCCATATATTTTCCACCCACTTAAAAATTTCCCCATTTTATGAAAAAACCCAATCTGGCAACACTGGTCTAGCAGCCTGGAGCAGTGCATGACATGTCAGTGAAAGTAAGTGTTGCCACAATAACGATGGTTAGAACTAAATTTCCCAGAACATCATTTAAATAAGACATTGTATTTACAGTATTTGGTACAGAAATATTTGGATTTGCCCAACATTTTTGTATTGGAAATTATAACTTACTTATTATTTGTGAATGCTGGTAATTAACAACAAAAGTTTCGAACCCCAAACCCAAAGTTGGAGGTGTTGAGGATTTTTGCGAGCTACTAATCCAAAAATGTCCTAACATTTTCGATTTTAAGAATATTTAGAGGGCGACGCCCACCCTTGCCCCTCCCCCCATAGCGACGTCTCTGTGTACCGTGATTGCAAGATGTGCAAAATGAGAATGAGCATCATCAAACGGTACGCCTTAGTTGGGTAACACAAACTAACAAACTCATCACAACATTAACACATGTGTAATGCGTAATACTAGACTAGTCTGGAGTGATTCGGTAAATGATGACGCACAACCAATCGCACTGCTTAGAAAACTCTATTATGATTGCTCTTGAGTAAAAAATGGTTAGAAATACCTCCATAAAAATGCCGGGAAAGAGTATAAAGAAAGAGTAAAAGATGCCGGGTTCCTTCATAGCAATGGTCAAATTATTTTCACTTTCTACTATAAGGAGAATATATTAAAATCCATATCCAAATCACTTCAGCCACTTAATTATTTGTCCTATCTTTTTCGTCTTTAATCGACCTGTAACTGTTAAATCAAAATGTTAGCAGATTACTCAATTAAGACATTTTTTTTAATAGGGCTTCAGTTTGTTTAAATTTGACGTCCTAATCAGATTTTCTCGAGTACTCGGAAAATTGGCTTAACTATGTCGCCTGTGTCAAAGGTGACGTTTGCCAATCCGATCGATAGGCTCATTAACCTGACACAGAGTGGCGGCAACAGTTCTAATAAATAATTGCTGTCACATCGTCAAATAATAACAAGTAACTTATACTACAGATATCAACATTGGAACAATTAGCTCAAGCTTAAGTATTGTGTCCAACAAAGTTGTTTTGACTGACAAAGTCCTCATCACTTAAAAGGAAGAAATTTTCAATTATGCGATTATCCCTATTATTATAAGAAAGATTTGTAAAGGACAAAATTGTAGCTTGTAAAATGTTCAATAAAGTAAATATATTGAGTTTTGCGTACAATTTCCTGTTAAAGATAAAAAAACCTGAAAATAAATATGCTATTTATTTACTTAAGTACTAAAAAAGAAAACTAAACAATATCAGAGTTATGCAATATCAGAGTTATGAGAATTTCTTGTATTTTAAATAATATTTGAGTGTCCCAGCTGAAAAAACGTGAATAACGGTCTAAACATAATTTCCAATGTAAGAATAATTCAAAATCACATTAAGCCCTTGTGACAGAAATTTCTTGCAATCAGAGTATTGAAGATAGTATTTTGGATACAAAAATCCCAATCCTCATATTCTGTAAATTCTAACCACAAGAAAACCCCAGCCAGCTTCCTTCCACTCATTTCTTTGCTAAAAACTAATTATTCGTCTTCATTGGTATAATTTTCATACAGTAATAACATTTTTTAATTTAGCGTCCCAGCAGTACTTACTCAATGCATACACTTACTCAATTTACTTGACATTTTCAGATAGGTACTGAACTATTTTTAAATCTTTTGCTTCAATGCCCTCTTTTCCAATGTGTTTATACGAATAAGATATGCATTCATATGAATATGTGACATCCAAATTACATCATGTCTTTTTGTCTACTGGTATGGGATCATGGTTTAAACGTAAAGATGCCAGTTTTGATTCCCGAACAGGATTAATTATTTTCAAGTGATGATGAATAAAGCTGTTTTTGCTAGCAAAAAGAATTGGTGATGACTAGCAAAACAACTAGTCTTTGTTTAAACTCGTTCTTATTAAATCTAATATCAACTAGAAATGTGTTAAATTTTTGCTATCATCGATTTGTTACAATCTTCTATAAGGCGCCGTTCATACGTGTGTGATACACAATATATCGTAAGTGAGATACGAAACGAACAGTATAAACATCGCTCCGGTATGAACCTTTTACCACCTCACTCTAAATCAGGAGTGTCTTATATCGAGTCAGTATGTCGAACGTGTTGTTCACACATAAATATGCGATATACGAAACGCATGAGATAAAAATCACTCCTGTATAAACCATTTTTTTTACCACCTCTCTTTAAATCAAGGACACTTACCCGTACGAATCGTGTGTGAACTTAACGGTTTGAACGACACCTAATAGAAATTATCCTTAATTAAGGGAAATTATTTTAAGATACAAAGGCCTACTTTTTATAATACGTCCCTGGTAATTCAACGACTCGATACTATGTACACTAATAACTTTTATTGGAAGTGAGACATGAACAAATAAAACATATTAAAATCTCAAAAATGATTGCTAAAATACCTTTACCTTTTCTTCCTCCAAAGATGTAGAATATTTTGGTTTTCTTCCAGTGTGTTAAATATCATGATTCTCCTACGATCAATCGTGATTATAATTTAATGAGAAAGTAATATATCACATAAAATCATAATTTTGTTCATCTTTACTTCAATATAATATTATAATCGCATCAGTAGTTCTCAATCTTCGTGATTAGGTAGGCTATTAAATCAATTCAATTATTATTATTCGCTCCATTCCAGGTAGAAAGCAAAACTAATTGCCAATTTTTGTATGCTTGTTTAAATATTCATACAAATTAAGTAAATACCGCACAAAAATTTAAAAAAAATTTGTTAACTTGATTTGCATAGTCCACTTTATAGCCATTTTACTTTCTCACTATACTATAGTATAGAGAAAGTTTAGTGATCGCAAAAAAATCGATGTTGAGATTTTTGTGAAAATATCCGTTTTGGGACCCCTTGAGTCCAAAAAAGTGTTTTTTACAAAATGTCTGTCTGTATGTATGTCTGTATGTATGTCTGTATGTATACAAAGCTAGAGAGAAAACTATTCGATCGATTTCAACCAAATTTGCACCAGACATGTCAAGTAGGCCTGTATAGATGCAGATGCACGAAAAAGGGTTTTGAAAAACAACCCCCTTTTTGGCCAAAAAACCTCCAAAAAATCAGTTATTTTTTTATAAAAAAACGGCTATAACGATTTTGATAAAATTTGGCTCATATTTAGCCTTTAATGTGCCCTACCATATGCAAAATACCGCATCTTTCTAAAAATTCTCGTTTAGCTAATAATAATAATAATAATAGATTTTGGGTGGTTTTTTGGCGAAATGGCGAAACCTATTCCATCGATTTCAAACAAATTTGCACCAGACATGTCAAGTAGGCATATATAGATGCACGTAAACCGGTTTTGTAAAATTTGGAAAAACAACCCCCTTTTTTGCAAAAACCTCCAAAAGTCAGTTATTATTTTTTTATTTAAAAAACCGATCTAACGATTTTGATAAAATTTGGCTTATTTGTAGCCTTTAATGTACCCTACCATATGCAAAAAACCGCATCTTTCTAAAAATTCTCGTTTAG
>JAGFPH010000884.1:337071-372696 GCA_018207615.1 Philaenus spumarius
TTTTTTGGTCGGATCAAAACTTTATTTAACTTTCAGTTAAAAATAAAGTTAAAGTTAATTTAGCTGACGTCATTTTAAATGAAGCAAATATGTAATAAGTTCGTTTAAAACATTAGGCCTATTTCCGTTTGTATCATTGTATCAATAATTACATACTGTAAACACACACGACCTAATGTGTTTACTCAGTCAGTCATCCATTTTTCTGTCCGGATATAAGATTTAGTATAGTACTGTTATCATGAGAAGGCATTTAAATATTGAATTAATATAGTGACTGATTGATTACACTAAGCCACGGCTATTGATCCCACTGATAAGGTTAACTGTATTTTTGGGAAATTCCCAGGTCCTCATAAGCCCAACGTAGTTGGTCAAAGGGTTTTTTTCTTTAGCTTACAAACATCTTTTGTAATCCAAATATAAAAATAAGCAGAAGATATAATATATTTCCAATATTTTTGCTTATTTAAATTACTATTACTATCCATATTACGACCATTTCAAATTATTTCTGAATTGAAGTTTATAATAATTTAAAAGGACTCACAGTTCGAATCTATAAATTTAAATTAATTTAAATTTGTAATTGCTATTTTATTTGAAAACCAATGCTATTATAATTAAACAATGATTTGCAGGCGATGATAACCCGTTATACTTTTCGCCATAATCACAGGTAGCCTACATTGTTAATGTTTCTACAACCATACGTCCACGAATATGTAAATAGTATTGATGAATACATTTTGTAAGCCTACGCTATTTTGTAAGCTACGATAGTATAGGCCTAAGTGCATGATTTTTATTTGTACAGTTAAATTTTAGTTAAATCTAATGTTGAAGTTTGAGACGGTCGTCCGCTATCAATATACATGTTTTAATTTAAAGAAATACTAATTTGGTTTGTATATCTCAATTTAGCACCAGATGTATTAAATTTTACAACTAGCTGTCATATTGAGTAACGTTTCTTTGTGTTTCTTTTGCATTTTATCCAAAATGACGTTTAATTCACTACCAAAGTTTATTCAGAAGAACATTTCTCCCGTTTAGCCTTTGTACGTACTAAAAATTACTAAAACACTGCCATTATTTACACGTACATCTTTGCCTGATTTTCAAAGAAAATAAAAATGTTAGTCATTGCTCCAACACGGTTAGCTAACATCCCACACATAGGCCCCTGTTTAATCGACAAGGTATTCTTGACGCAAGCGTGCTAATCCTGTTGTGATTTTTCCTGGAGAATAACCGCATCTGTTCTTTAGAAACAATTGGCGTACATCCTATTACAAAGCAAGCAAGAATAGAAATGAATACATTGCAATAAAGCATGACAACACGATAAGTTCAATTACAAAGGAGAAGGAAAATACTATTGGAAATAATTTACATTAGTGCTAAGTATAAACGATCCGCTTTATTTCAGTGTTTTTGTATATTAATTATATATTTAGTAGTGAATAAAAAAACTTCGCGAAATAAATCTAAAATCTGTTCTTTATTGCAGATTTTTGTGAAAAATGGTTTGTCTAATAGGAAAGATTCTCGAAACTGAATGGCATAATATTATTGTAACGTTACTTTTATAATATCTTCTACATCAAAAATAAAATTGCAAATCGCAATGTCATAAAACGGCAGGATTCGATAAGATTCGCGTTAGAAATATTATTTTTTTAAATCACAAATAATCACAGAACTAATTATACAATAGAATGTTTTTCATTTCTAGTTTTGATATACTTTAACCATCCTTACAAAAGGTGTAAGAAAAGGACTTAAAATGACATTATTGCACACTTCGTTTTAAATGCCTTCAAGGAATATTTATGTAAAATTTGAAGAAAATTGAACCACGTATTTGGCTATGACTGATAAACAGTATTCAATGGACGATATGTGTATCAATATAAAATTTGTAATAGGCCCATTCTCAAGTACATTTTTAGACTTTTCTACTTTAGGTAACTAATTTGTATGAAGATTTGTAAAATAAGAGATTTCGTACCTATTATATTTATTTCTTCCTTATGTTTTTAATTTTGATTATACTAAATTTATAAACACAATTAACTCATTTTTACTAGGTTCGTAGTAGCCGTTTTGTATTTTTTGTTTCTTTCTATTAACAACTTTTTAAAGGTTAACATTTTATAATTTGTTGAAAGAATTGTTTATGCTTTACTACAATTTGTTTAACGTTTAGTTTTATCGAATTACTTTACCAGTTTTTTTTTCAAAACTCTAGTTGTAAAACCACAGAAAGCTGAATTATTAGACCCTATAATTATTACGACACATGCTAATATTAAAAACTTTTTTGATTCATGGGATTGAACAAGAATAAGATTATAACACATATTAATATTTAAAACATTTGAACAGGTAAACAGTTTGTTGATTCACAGGGTCGAATCATCAAAACTGAAGGCATCCTAGCAATTCATCCACCATTGACGCAGATAAATTGAACAATTTAAATAATATACGTTGTGGCTCACTTACAAGGTGTATAATAAAGTAATTAAACTTTATTTTATAAAAAAAATCCCTAAACATACGTCGTTTTTCATAATTTTAATAATTTATTCAAAAATTGAAGTTACATAACGTTAAATGTTCTGTTCTAAAGCTTTTAGATTTCCACCCTCAAAACAAAACAAAATCGTTTAAAGATGTTTGGAAGCACAAAACACCAACTTTTAACAAAGTTATTATTACAGTATGTTACGTGAAACCTATTTGAAATAAAATCACTGTATGTTAGTTACTACGTATTTTGTACCTACACGCTTTAAATTAGCTTCACCTGTATGTAACGGAATCTTTCAACGTAATTTTCACAACTTAAAGACGTCTGATTAAATTGAAAATTTGCACACATGATATATCAAGGACCGATACCAATACAATAATTCACAAAAAAAAATCGTGTGGTGCGTTTTACTATACATTCTATTTTTATATTAATTCTACTTTTATAAATAGCTACCAATGAAATAATTGTAGCATTAATTTGATGCCAAGCACCACACGCTTTTTACAATAAAATGAATGATATAGTTAATTACTAAAATTTTATTGTAAACTTACTATAAATGATTATGTAATTATAATGAATTACTGTACTGACTTTATATCGATGTAGAACAAACTCTTCATACTTTGAAATTATTTTCTACTTTTTACTTCAGCTTGCCATTAAAGCGTGTTTTTTTAGTTTTTTTTTTTATGTCCGCAAGAACAACAGCCACAGTTTTTCTAACTGGTGTCACAACTCGGACATTACTCACTGCTAAACAGCGCTTGTTGTACTGCTTGTTTTTGATAAGTTGAAAGGAGGATTGGAGCGGAAATATGTGATGTCAAATGCTTGAGATTAAGCCTTGAAATTACCGTCTGGGCAAGAGGAGAAACGTCTAAAACTCCGAAAGTAAATAAAGTGTAGATGTGCTTTTCAGTTTTATAGGTGTGAATAATCGTCGACCTACATTGTCAAGTAGTCATGAAGCCTAAGTCTATAGCCATAAAGAGCGTTCACATTTAATTGTATGGTTTTTATTTTGTTTTCTAACTGATTTCTCCGCCCAGCAAACTCTACTTACTATTCCTTGAAATAAAAATTTGATCAGGTGCGAAAATAATCTTTCAAGTTGTTCATAAAAGACTAAATAAATACTTTAATTATTTTTCTCACTTACCCACCCCACGCCTCCCAAGTACAAGCTCGTTATTTTCAATGTTTTGCAATAATGCATTATTTTAACTTCCAATGACTTTCATTAAGAAGTAGAATATGCATGGTGAGTTCTTGAGTCAATTTTAATGTAAACAAAATCGTAAAAACTATATTAAGCTAGTTTCACAATTCATACTATTTCAGAATTAATGCAAACCACTTTGTATATTGTCTTTATTACATTTTCTTATTGTTAAAATCAATCAGTTCAATTCATAAAGACGTTAATTTAACATTGATTTCAAGCCAAAATAATTAAATAATGCGATTATACAGAAACCAAATAATTTCAGTTTGAACCATAGTCGGAAAACTGTTTTAACATAAGTTTGATATGTTTAAAGGTTATTCAAATAGATAATATTGTTTAGTCTTAGAAATAAACATGCTGATTTTACTTATCTTATAGGCAAGTTTATAACCTACATTTGCCTAAATGGTGCCAAGAATATCATACTAACTGTGACTCAAAAATGTATTCGATAGTTTTCAACAAGAATTAATCAAATCTACTCACTCTGTTATGGAGATCGTACCACATAACCTCACAACACTGATGGCTAAACAACGCGAGTGCTATAATATATTGATAACGATAACTGACCACTGCTACACAAGTGTACGCGATAGATGCCTTACTGATAATGTCGTCGTCTCAACTTTGGCCTCCTAACTCAACTACTGTATTTAGTCAGTAATGTCGGTGAGTCATTACATCAATACTTTATTAAGCTTTGAAATACAAGTAAGTATAATTACTAGAAAAGTGGAAACGTTGTAGGCTGTAAACAGTTTATTGGAATAGATAATAGTGCTAGCGGTAATTGCTTTGTATAAAATTAGTCCAGCTATTTGCATTTAAATGTTATAAAAATACAGTAAATATGTTTCAACTGAAGTTATGAATGCCTAAACAAGGCTCGGGTTTCTCAACCATGTTCAAACAAAATATATTTTGTAAATTATCGTTATAAACTAGTTTGATCATATTAATGAGTTTGTTATTAGTGATTATTCGGACATTTACCACCTTTTACGTGATAACATCAATATACATATTTTGTGTAGATTCCTTTCGCATAGGCCTAGTTTTAGTCAATTGATACCGGGAATTGATTTATATTCCCGAAACTAAGTGTATTATTTTTAACACAAAGTTATGGCAATGGCCATTAACTACGAAACTGAACATCCATCATTACGAAATAATAACTTCAAATAGAGAATATTAATGATATGGCAACGTCAAGGGTCTAAAACAAAAATCCGATAATTGACAATATAAGTCTTTTTAAAGACATTTTGCAATATTTACCTTTACATTTTTTAGTTTCACAAATGACTGGCCCTTCTGAATCTTCGTGCATTCCAGTCCCTGGCCCAGCGTGCCTGATGAAATTAAACAAATTATTATCAAAACATAATAAAGCAAAATAGTTGTAAATAATAAAATAAATTCTTAGTTTTTCGGATAAAAGATAATTATTATGAAAACAATATGTTTGTAACATTGAGAAAAAACTGTTACTATTTTAGGGGGGGGGGGGGAACATGTTCCATAAAAGAAATGGTGTTTCAAATTATAATTATATTCTTTATAAGACCATGTAGGATTTATAAAGTCTATTCGCTTTTTGAATTGCTGATATATACAATTTAGATAATTGCCTTTTATAGTAGTCTTTTTATTTAGAGCAATTCTTTTTATGTTGTAGATACACTACAGCGCTGTTTCGCCGTTCACAGCCGGCTTCGTCAGGTGTATGGACTCAACACTTAAATAAAACCCATAACGACACTGAACACACACGATAATACGACACAAAAACATAATAAAATTTATCGGAGGATGTCTTACAAATTTTGCACTGTCGTGGCCACGGCATAGTTTATGTGCTGCCAAACGGGGACTGAAGTCAGGGTGGATAGTGAATTGTTAATAGGTCAGCTTTGTTTGTGTAAAGACTTGATATTACGTCATAAATGGGGGTTAGCTGCAAGGTTCAACTTATCATTAAGGAGTATGCTGGGGTTTTCCTTCTGGGAAGTGTAAATACTATATTCTTCCAATACTATGATGGCCCTTTCTCCCATTATCGATAATGGTTAGGTTGGTGTCAATCAAGTGTTCGGCATAGTTAGATATACGTTTGGAGAGGGGATTTTTATGGGAAGGTAAACAAAAGGAATCTTTTTGCAGAAGATCTGCCAGTTTGGCCTATGTAAATTTCATCACAGTCATTACATTCGAGTTTGTAGACCCCACTATTATCGTATTTGTTAACGTTTTTCATTTTTGAATTAGTGTTAAGGATGTTACCTAGATTGTACGGTATGCGATGTTGAATCCATGCTTCCTGAATATGTTGTTGGTGGGACGGTCTAGAATGCGATTAAATCTCATAGGCTCAAACTTTTTATTGTTATCATTTATTTTGTGTAAAAATTTGCTATTGCGATTGTTGATTTTCTTTTTGTGTTTAAATATCAGTTTATCTAGTATTTAGAGTCGAAACCATTCATATATGATATTTGTTTTATAATCGATATCTCATTCTTGAGATCATTTTGGCTCATAGGTATATTAATGGCGAATACTGCGCTTTAGTGTATCTACAAAATAAAAATAATTGCTCTGACTACTATAAAAGGTAATTATCTATATTGTCAAATTATAACATAAATTATGTAATGAATTAATTTTCAGTATCCAAACCACTACGGTAATTGACTAAAATAAAGTATATTACCTTTATTTCCGTTACGTGACCTCTTTTTACTTTCTTACTATACTATAGTATAGAGAAAGTATAGTGATCGCAAAAAAAATCGATGCCGGGATTTTGTGGAAATATACGTTTTGGGACCCCCTGAGTCCAAAAAAGTGGTTTTTACAAAATGTCTGTCTGTCTGTATACAAAGCTAGAGAGAAAACTATTCGATCGATTTCGAACAAATTTTCACCAAACATGTCAATTAGGCCTGCATAGATGCACGAAAAATTTTTTGAAAAATTTTGAAAAACAATCCCCTTTTTGGCCAAAAACCCCCCCAAAAAATCTGTTATTATTTGTTTATAAAAAAACCACTCGACGATTTTTATAAAATTTTGCTTATTTGTAGCCCTTAATGTACCCTACCATGTGCAAAAAACCGCATCTTTCTAAAAATGCTCGTTTAGCTAATAATAATAATAACTAATTTTGGGATTTTTTTTACCGAAAATGGGTTTTTTTCCAAAATTTTTCAAAACCTTTTTTCGTGCATCTATACAGACCTAATTTAGGTGTTTGGTGCAAATTTGTTCGAAATCGATCGAATAGTTTTCTCTCTAGCTAATAATAATAATATTTATTAATTAATCTCCAACTTTATCACCTCTCCTACAGGGGTCTACAATTATTATGAAGTCACAGTGAATCTGTTTAATAATTTAAATATGTTTGTGAGAAAGTATGTGCCAGTTCCTGGTACCGTTTATTTATGTGTATAACTCGTTTCGGGAAACGACTAAGGTCGTTAAAATCACACAAAACACAACACATTTATGAAAAATAAGTTTTTAAGTGTATACACCATCTGGCTACCGGACGACAATGACCACAACTTACTGACCATAAATGTATTGTTTTGTTTCAATGGTTTAACGACCTCAGTAGAATGATTGATTTATTACATCTGAAGATGGGATAAAAGACCTAAAACGCGTCATTTAGATAAAAAAGAGGTCACGTCAAGGAAATAAAGGTAAGACATTTTATTCAAAAGCTAACTCTACATTTCAAGGACAATGGTGGATTATACAATACTATATTGTTAATTCTGTAAAAGTTTTGAAAATGTATTACTAAATGGTCCGAATTTTGGTGAAAATAAATGCTTTAGCTTTTTAACTGACGATTAAATTAAGGATGTAATCGATTAATTGCACTTTAATAGGTATACGCTTGAATTATGTTATTCACTTCAGGCGCCGATATTGGTACTGTATAGTGAAAAGTTAAACAGAAATGCAAACAACACCACTTAATAGAAATGCATAAATGTTTTAACAACAAATACAAATGTAACTAATTTCGTATTTTTACTACACAAGTTTGAATTTGCAAAGCTGTGGAAGCAAATAAAAATAGAGTAAAAAGAAAGTAATTCAATAGTTTGATTTTTTATCTATAATTCTGTACTTAAAAAATATGTTTACTTGATATAGGCTACTCATTTAAAAACCAGTCAAATCAAATGTGCTCTTTTCGAAATATCTGCTTTAAATAATAAATTTACCAATTAAAAACTATAATTTTGTAAAACAATCATTTTTAGTTAGAAGTAGCTGTACTGTTATAAACAAAATTATGCAACACCTTAGCCTATAATATTTATAGACGTAGGCCTATATATTTTGTATTAAATATAATCAATTTCAATGCTAATAACTGCTTTCATCAAATTTAATCCTGTTAATCAAGATGTAATTATTTCGTTTAAAACTGAATTAACAGCACACTTTAAAAACATGGCCTATTTTTTAATCCCTCGTACTATACTAATTTATGAAGAAGATGTTTCGCAGGCTTAAAACGCCGATGAACAACTTAAATACTTTAACCCTTCGTTTAAAAACAATTATGTTTCTTAACAACCATTCAAACATTTTTCAAAACTCTCAAATCACAGCCCATGCATAGAAATTGCCCACCTTGTCACATAATCAATGCTATATATCGCCTCTGCACCTTTTAGACCTAGTTCATTGATTGGTATACTCAACGTTTTAACGCTTTAAAATACTGCTTCCAATTAAACACGAGCGCCAATTAGCTTAGAACCATCAACTAATTAGCAGAGTCTACGTACGGTTGAATTGGCCAAAAAAAAGAGTCATGTTTGACACCAATTAATTGTATTTACAGCCTTTTTTTTCTACAGAGTGCTTTCGACTCATAATTTTAAACAGATCTAATTAATTAAAAACCACCTACTAGTTACAGCGTTATATTAAGCTGTGCGTTTTAGTGGAGCTTATTCGTATTAAAGTGAGAAAGTTGAAAAGTTTTTTTATATTTATCCTAACTTACTTCATGATATTATAAGTTGACAACATTGTTTTAATGTATGTTAATTATTTTCTCAAACATTAATATTCATTGATCTTGATAAAAATATAGGCAATTGTAACATAAACTCGGCGATGAGCGCCTTCGCTCAGACCCCCAATTTAGTCCTATTTCCAACTTCTTTAATAATAATAATTCGATCATGCAGCTGAACCGCTGATGTGAGTTGAGCGAATTTCCAAAATTAAGTTTACATATTTTATTGTTTCAACCAACTATTTGGGAAATTGGTCTACTCAAGAAGGCGCTGACACCTCAGTCTCCAGCCCTGGCTCACACCCTGAGTATCATTAAAATTGCAATATTAAAGTTTTACTTAGAAAGTAAACTGTGGATTAGTAATTCAAAATCTGATTATATTTATAATATTTAAATAAGTGTGTTTATACAAATCAATAACGTCGAAAACGATTTTCGTGCTAGAATTTGTTCAATGCTTTTACTTTCAGGATGGAAGAATTTAACCATTAGGCCTACAGATTTTACTGAGTGCGATAGTAAAACGTTTTAGTTAATTAAAAAACGTTCTAGTAGTTGATTTTATTCTTTGTATTTTTTTATAGTTCACTAATATTATTAAACAACTTAATTTGATTTTCTTCTTTTTATATAAACTGGTTACAGTTTATATAAACGAAGAAGCTATCTATTTGAATTATTATTATTAAATTTTTACTACTCGGAAATAAATATTATTTTATTTATAAACTTTTAATTTAATTTTGTTTATATATAAACTTGGTGTGCTTCAGTAGACTCTTTAGTCTACAATTATCTTAGAAATGTAGCAATGTAAGTATATGTGTATGCATACGTATGTAAGTATATACACAGTATTACACAGTATGTGTAAATATATAAATATATGAGTGAATGCCATGATGTAACATAAATAAAATGATAGGATCGTGTGTATTCTGTTTTTTAAATTTTAATTGCAAAGAAGACTGGTGTTATTCAGGGTGTTTACAAAAACCCTGGAAAAATTGTGTGTATTTGTTCCTTAGGTCAAGACAATCAAAAAATGTCATATAAATATGGGTCTGACATGCCTAGTTTTCTGTCTGTCCGTCTGTTTGTGTTTTTTACAAATTGTTTTATAACTTGAGTACTAATTTAGATAGAAACTTCAAGTTTGGCACGAACGTGTACGGTACCTTGGTAGGTCAAACAAGTGTAAAAAATTTCGTAGAAATAAATATCATACAATTTGCCGTGTACAGTTGTTACATAATTAGGTAAATGTCTCATTACTCAGTTATTTATTATCCGATTGTAGCAAATAAAGTATGATTTTGTTCATCTTAAAATTCTAAATTTTTTATTACTCGTAACATTTTTTAATAAAAATTACGGTTTTCGTGAAATTTAACATTTCATACACTTATTTGATCTACCAAGTTACACGTTCGTACCAAACTTGAAGTTTCTATCTAAAATAGTACTCAAGTTATAAAGCAATTTGTTTAAAACACAAACAGACGGACAGACAGAAAACTAGGCATGTCAGACCCATATTTATATGACTTTTTTGATTGTCTTGACCTAAGGAACAAATACACACAAATTTTCCAGGGAGTTTGTAAACACCCTGTATAAGCTTAATCATGTTGATACTATTGTAAATAACTTAGAAATTAGATAACTTCAGAATTGTAGGTAGGGCTATTTAAATTTAAATGACAAGTTTGGAATTATAAGTTATTATTTCTTTTGTTTAAAGAGTTTTGTTAATAGAAACGTAGATCCAACCAAACCGACGGGCTATTCGTTATGATGATGCTTGTATTAAAACAATTTATTATGTAACAATTAAAAAACATTTTTTCCGTTTTCTTCGATAATTTCGAGAAAAATTTATTGTATTCAAATAAATATAAGTCAGCTTTAAATGAAATGTTTTAAATCAAGAATCAAGAATGATGTTGTACTTCTCGCTGCAGTGCGACTGCATATATTCAATAATCACCCAGTTTCCCCTCCCACTCTCCACATAGATCTTGAAAAATAGGTCAAATTTAAACGTTGACAGAGACGGAATTTACTTCAACTACAAAAATGAAGTTTATGGAAATTTTTGTCGCACATTTTATTGGTTCAAAATTGTAATATTCTTTTCGATTATTCCATGTTTAATTGAAGTAAACAAAGTTTATAAAATTCTTTGTAATTTATAGACATTTCGTTAGGCCAGAATGACAAGGTTCTAACAAAATTGTATTTTTTCAGCTGTTGGAATGACAAGGTTCTATCTAAATTCCTATTTATTTTGCACTAAATTTTATTGCTATCTATCTGTTGTCTAATAAGCGATTTTCTAGAAGTACAAAGTTCTAACTTACACTTTCTTATGTTTATAGAAATTTGGAATGAAATGGTTCTATTTGGAACTTTGTTACTATTTTCAACTGTGATTCGCCTATCTCAAAGAATGACACGGTTGTATCCGGTATGTTCGTATCATTTCATTTTATTTTTTTAAAAAGATTTTTAATCACGGAGGTGGGCAAGGTTTTAAATATAGTAGATGGAACCATGTCTCCTACAAATTTTAAACTTTTGTTAAAGACAAGGTTCTAACTGTAAAAAACCAATAGACTACTAATATATCTAAAAAAAACTAATCATCCGAAATTAAAAAAAATATGACCAATTACTATGTCAACTCTAAAATTTCAAGTTGATAGGAAAACAAATGTAAGTACAATAAAAGAACAAAACTTCAAACTCATTTTTCTCAAAACTAGGGTCTGGTCAGTTAAAACCTTGTCATTCTAACCTAACGATTTATATATTTCTTAAACTTTATAAAATTTGATTTAGCATTATATGATTTAGTGTCTTTCTGTACATTTGTGGTCGTAGTATTCAAAGAAAACAGGAAGCATACAGAAAGGCAAAATCTGAAAATAAATATGTCACGATAAAATACTTCATTTTATGGCATCACCTTTACACATATTTAAAAAATCCCATATTATTTATTACTCCAAGAAGGAAGCGGTTGAATACAGGAACCGTTTATATTCATAGGTATCTTCAAGGCGTATGCCCCCACAAATTTGCAAAATGCATAAAACTCTTAAACAATAAATGAGATTACAACAAACCTATTATTCACAATTTAGGCCTTAGTTTAATTTAAAATGTTTGAGCTATGCTAACTCTAATGATTTAAAAAAAATCTAAAACTGAACTCTTGATGAACTTAAAAACTATATGTATTCAACGTTAATAATTCGACAATTTAAAGTAAATATAATACACAGTATGCCTACTACTAGTCTGTCCTCAATTAATGAAAGATTTAGTCGTTCCTTAATCAAAATAGCTGAACAAATTTACTAACCAATTAATAAGGCTGAATTTGCTTATCAAACTATTTTTAAAATGCACATTAAACGTTATCATAAAAGACAAAGCTGCAACTAAGCTTACAGCAATAAGAAATAGTTGTTGTGTAACATTTGTTTACATTAATTAATTGGTGTCCTCATTTCATTTACCCTAATTATTTTAATTACGTCTGTAGTTATTACATCCGAGTGGGAACACAATAGTAATAAAATTCACTCCTGGGACTATGGAGTATATATAATCATTAAATTGTTATTGTTCCTGAAATATTTTTAAATTAGTATACAAAAGTCGAGCTAAAATGTTACAAAATATAATAGCTTTAACTAAAATTTAAAAAATACAAAAATCAGCCTTTGGTTAAAACTCTTTGTAAAACCCTTTGGTTAAAAATATTAAAAATTCTTTAGCCTTAGAGATATTTTACTGGAGTTGTTCAACACAAATCGTTTTTTTTACAAATTAATTATTTTGTTTACGAGACAATGACTTTTATTAAATGAGATTCGGTTTAGGCATACTAATTTTAGTTGGGTAATTAAGCTATCATTCTCAAATCAACAACACAACGCGAATTTCGTATGTGGAAAAGTAAACAGTTTTATAAAATAAAGAATATAATAAGAAATAAAAAACAAATAAATATAAAATCTACATTTCCTAAGGAGAAGATAGTTAGTGAAGATAAGAAATTCTAGAACAAATTGTACAACAAATACAAACAAAAATAAATAACAGTTCTCAATTTACTAAAGCTAAAGTGGAACAATAAAGTTATGTGCAATATTCATCCTGTACTAACATAGTATTGAATTAAATTTGTTATGTTTTTATGTTAATTTTATTATTTACGGAAATACGGAATACAGGTTGTTTTTTTTAACATTTATACTGCAATTCACAAAAGAATAAAATTTAAAATCCCAAGCATAAGTGATTACATTAAGTCCACATTGTGATTTAAATTATTAATACATATCATAGGCTATGATTGGGTTAATGGACAGAGGTAAGGTGCATGTTATTATTTAACCTACTATCATGATTAACTCAATCGCGGTTTATTGTTTAAAATAGAGAGGAAATTATGTAATCTACTTTCGGCTCTTATTATCTAAGATGTTTGTTCACTAAAATATCTTTAAACATGATGTTGACTTACTTAACTAATCTACCATCATTGTCACGCTGAAATTCAGGCTATACTGACCACTTGTTTGGAATTTATTTTAAAGATTTTCGTGTGTTTCAACGTGCTAATGTATTGCATGAATTGTTATAATAATACGAGTATTGTGATGACTCTTTAAAACAACATTATTTAAGCTATGTAACATTTAAGTATGTATCGAAGTAAGATCTAGGATTAGTCATTTAGCCTCTTTGCCCGACATAAAATCTTTATATATAATACGTGAAGCCGTTTTTTTGTAAAAACAACTCCTCCCTTATTTCTTGACCAATTTTAATGTTTGAGGTTTCAAAAAATTCGTCTCATTTCGTAGTTTTGCAATAAGGTTTTAGATGTCAAAAATTCTTATCCTTAATGGCGTGAGCTAATCTCAAAGGTCGGGTTTTCCCCATAAGATTAACATGGAAAATATTTAAAAACCATTTCTATACAAAACAGCTGTTTATAATAAGAAACAAACTAATCCAGCTGATTTCGTGGATGTAAATAACGATGATTACAGTATTCAGAAGGTTATAAAAACATTTTAATACAAAGCAGCTGTTTATAATAAGAAACTAACTAATACAGCTGCTTTGTGGAAGTAAATATTGATTTTTATAAG
This sequence comes from Philaenus spumarius, assembly GCA_018207615.1. Taxonomy (NCBI): domain Eukaryota; kingdom Metazoa; phylum Arthropoda; class Insecta; order Hemiptera; family Aphrophoridae; genus Philaenus; species Philaenus spumarius. The sequence goes on from JAGFPH010000884.1 coordinate 351,084, forward strand.
GGAGAGGAAATGAATTATTTATTCAAATTATAAAATTTACGAACTAATTTGTTTTGAACATATAACATTATTAACCATCTTAGTTTTGAGGTTATTATTTATAACTTTTTTGTTAGGTTTTTGATTAAGTGTAGACCTGAGCCTTACTGGTTCTTTTAACCTTTATTATTACTGCTGTTATAAAATATAAGAAATAATTTGATTTGAACATTTAACATTATTTACCATCTTAGTTTTGAGGTTATTATTAATCCTACACTTTTATTATAAATAAAACATAACATATGTTTTTAGAAGGTCGCACCGGGGGTTGGCGTGCGGAGCACGCAGGGGTCTTCCCTAGTCTTTTATATTTTGTGTGGGAAATATTAATAAATACAAACATTTATACATTTATGACAGTTAATGTTATATTGTTTCCACACATAATAATGTGTTTTATTAAATTTTAACCTCTGTGAATCTAGGCTTATTTTGGCATTATTTTTGCTATTTAGCATTAACAAAAAAAAATTTTATTTCCAAACAGCAGTCCTTGGGCCCACAGCGATACAACAAGCTATCGATGCCGTAAAACAAGATGGTATGGCGTGTCGAATGGCTGCTAACAGTTTCAATGTGCATAACACTCTAAAACTACGTATTCTAAGAAAACCCAGCACGCTACTGATAAAAAGAATGTCTGAAGCAATATCGATCTGTTTTAATGAAAACAAGAACAGCAACTTGTATATTGTCTTTTGCATATGAAGGTACAATTTTTTAGAATTGCATAGCATTTTCGTAGCATTGCTTACCAATTGACAAAACTACGTAATATTACTAACAATTTAAATAATAAAACTTAAATCTCATCTTGGATAGATTACGTTGTCGGCTTTAGAAAGCGCTGTCCCGCAATTGTTTTGAGGTAATCAGAAGCGAAATCGGTTGCAAGTACTCAAACCTTTAACAAAACAGAAGTAATAAAATTCATTGAAATTTAAGAAGAAATCCAAAAAAGTAACTTCTATCCTCCTCATAGGATTTACAATGCCGATGAAATTGGACTTTTGCCTATCCAGTCAAAATCCTTAAAAGTTTTTGAACTTAAAGCTTTACTGCCTTACAGCTGCCGAAAGAGGCTTTCTCTCTATATTTACAGTTTTCATGTCAGCGGGGAGAAGTATTTTTATCCCACCTTTCGTCATATTTTCAAAGCAGCGAATGCAAGTAGAACTTATAGATGATGCTCCACCTAGGACGACATTTTTTGCCTCCCTTCAGGGGGATGGAAACGGAGATATTTACACAATGGTTTGACCACTTCTTCAAGTATGGCTCTACAATCAAAAGATGGCCCAGTTTTATTAATACTTGATGGACATCCTTCGACCATATCTTGACTTATGACTAATCATACCACCATAGTTTGCCATCCACCTCATTGCAGTCATTGTGTCATGGGGCCATTCAAAACTTACTATGTTCAAGCAATTGAGAGACTCTTGGGAATTATTCCTGGTAGTCACACAATATCAATATCAGGTATCTCGCCTTCTTGAGGCAGATTTATTGAATGCAGCTACTCCAATCGTTGCCGTAAAAAGATTTCGAGGATTTGTTATAGGGCCAAACAACAGAGATGTGTTTATCGAAGCGGATTTTGCTTCAGCATATTATTATATGATCCCTCTGTCACATGCCCATCAGGTGAAGATCATCAGAGGTTACAGACCAAGAGGAAACTCCTTCTGTTTAAACTGATTGTGAATCTGCAGACCCTCAACCCAACGCTGCTCTTAAGGTAGTTTCCGGAAACGACAGCGCAAAAATATTCACTGCAAGTTTCGGAGACCCCAACAATAAATTTGTTTTCATCTCTAGAGACTCATCAAGACCTCATATACTGTAAGCCCACTCACCATACCCGGTACCTCATCTGCGGAAAACCCTCATAATATCGTCCCAATCCCTAAAGTAAATATTACAAACGAAACATATGCGAAAAAAGGATCAGTAACAATATTGACTTCAACCACTTACAAAACTGGTCTTGTGCCAGCGAAAGAAAGGTTGAAGAAAATCAAACTAGAACATAAGATGAAAGAAGGATAAAAAGCAAATAAAAAAGAAAAAAGTTCAAGGGAAAGAAATTGAAAGTAACTCATCGTACTTTGCCTAAGGACTTTGATGACTGATGACAGTGGCGCCAGTGATGTTGATTGTCTTTTCTATGGAGCTTATTTTTCGAAGTTGTAAAAAAATGAAGGGATGATCATATGTTTAATTAAGCTGTCTACATTATACACATAAGGCTTGTGCCGGGTGCAAGAGAGAAGACAACGATTTCATCTGTGAACTTTGCAAATAAATTGATACAAATGCAATGTATTTGATAATATTGATTTCATGTGAGAAAATACTCATTCTTATTCCCTAAAATGAAGTCAAAAAGTTATTTCTTATATCGGGCATAGTAGCCAACCAGTGGCCATTTTACTAAGTTTGTAACTAAGTGTTACTTAACCGACCATTTTGTAATTTAGCGATACAAATTTGTTCAAAAAATGACCGAAATACAGTCAAAATATTTGTTTTCATAAACCTAGATAAATAAACTAACTTATGCCAATTCTTTTCAATGTTTATTTTTCCCCCTTATTTTTTTTCACTCTATCCTTCCTCTATCCTTATTTTATGAACGTCAGAAACTGATATCACTATTTTACTAATATAGTAGGCCTAAGCAAAGAAAAAAAGCATTTACGAACTATCTATTGCAATGGCAGTGCTGGATGGTAGAAAACTGGTGATAGTGTTGTGCCATGTGCAAATGCTCTTATTTGTTCAATTAATAAAATATAATCGTACGATATTTTGCTCTACAAACGAAATCGATGTTGACTCCCAGTAAAATTAAGTAGGACTTGGAAAATAATGGGAAAATAAAATGACCTTTGCGCAAATAGGTAGGCCTACTACTCTTTAAAAATTACTATACAACCACTAAATTATGGTACAAAAGTAGTATACAGTAAAACTTTAATGGAGGTTCTTCAGATGTCATTCGTGATGTTAAAATGATCACTCTGATATTTAATAAACCCCCTTTTACATCAACCACCAACTCTTGATAATCAACCAAATACATCAACCAATTTACCGAACCCAATCAATCCATTACCTCGTCCTCAATTAATTGGTTTTCGATAAATGATCCATTTAGTTTATAATTGACGGAAGGCATAAACTAATTACAACCCCCCCCGAGATTTTAGTGATGGTCAAACTTTTAATGGACCAGAGCGGTAATATGCATGCAAATATATCATAGCGCTGATGGTAAGGAAACTTAGTTCGTGGATGTATAACATAATTTGTAAGGAGGGTGACGAGTTCCTTTTTATATTCTATAGAATCGGCTTTGCTGGGTTATTTTCCAATATGTAGTGTAAATACAAATTACTATGAAATATTTTAGTTTGTATAAATTAATTCAAATTTATATAACAACAAACCGGTGGATGTTATAATATGAAAACAATAAGTTAAACAACACACAACTGAAGGCTTTCGTATATTTTTAGCCAATTAGGATACTAGTGCAAGAAACATCTGATTTCAGTAAAATAGGTGTTTAATTAAACATATTCAGGCTTAGACGGTACTAAAGTTATCTATTTTTGGGAATTACAATTACGGAAAAATCTCTCTTAATTTAATTTTCAGCTCCAAAATAAAAATAATAATCTCCTTTACGATCAGCAGTTGGGTACATCATTGCAACAATTTATTCAAAACAAATAATATAATTTATATTCATAAAACAGGATTTATTTGGGGTTTTATTATAATTTAAATGGTTACAGAACTACTGATTGTGTTTAACTGATTGATATTCACTAATACTACAATTTTTTGGGAAAGCAGACTTTAGATCACAAATGGGTCCAAAAGCAATACATGGAGACGAAACATTAAGGGCAAGCCGAATATCTGCATTTCGCTCGCTGAATTAGATTTTAAGAACAATAAGATCGTACTGCCTTTAAACCTTATATCTTTGAACCTGAAGTTCAACCTAAAATCGTACTTTCAACTTTTACTTTGGTTTCATTTCTTTCCTAAACTTCATTTTTAGTTTATAAAATTTTTGAAACGTACTCTGTTTATTTAAGTGTTACCCGAGGCAACAACACTTTAAATAAACAACAAGTATTTATTTAAGTGTTATTTATTGCAACAATAATTACGAAATCATTAAAATAAACCAAAACAATCATAAAACAACGCCTTTACAATGAACACGTGTATAAATAGTGTATAAATAATGCCTCTTGCACATTATAAATAGAAAAATTACAAAGTAGGTGAGTTATGATTTTTTCTTAAATATATAAACAAGACAAAAATATGAATTTCAATTAAATTACTTTTGTTATAAAATGATTATACTCTAAAGGTATAAAATAACTGCTAAAATAACTGTAGTGTGCATATGGCAAAAACCACCATCAATATATAAATAAATATTAATCTTGATTTGTGAGAAGTTATACTTGATGATAGAAGACACTTTATCAAGTTTGAATAAATAGACTATAAAGTGGGTATTACACGCAGCCAAGGTCACTAGATAGTAAAGGTTGCCTCATAGTCATGTAAACAAACTCGACCCCCCTGTCCAGTGACGTCATTGTAGTAAAAAACGCCGCTACCATAGGAGATGTATGTAGTTTTACTACAACTGCGTCACACCCCCCACTCCACTTTTTTAAATATTTTTCCCGAATGAGGCAACCTTTATTATCTAGTGACCTTGACACGCAGCAGCTTGTAGCATGCTGATGTGTATGCTGAACGAAATGTTGCGTGACCTATTACACGCACCAGCTTGTAGCGCTACAAGTTGAAGAATTTGCTAGGTGGGGAGAACTGAACGCATCTACTTGGGGATCAGACGCATGAGCAGTACGTAAAACTGATGTCTACGATCCGATGTTTGTCAGAGCATGCTGATATCAGCTTGCACACGACATTTGTACCTTATTACACGAGCAGCTTGCAGCGCAGCATACTGGTATCAGCAAGCTGTTACGTGCAATACCCCCTTAGATTCTGTGTTAAAGTTTTATTCTATCAAGACCACCATTAATTAACGTAAAAACTTACAAACAGCGACTAGTCACGTTCGAATGTCCAACTAATGCAATAGCAGCCGACAAGCCTTCTCAAAGTTGATTCCGTTCTCTAAATTTGTTGCGTTTACTTGAGTGGTATTACACCCTTAATTAATTAATTAATTCAATAATTTGTAATGGTGTGTCAAATTTAAATAAAATAGTTAAATGCCTAAAAGTATTCAAAATGGACCACATTCGTAAGATATCAGCTATTCTTTGATGCTCAATATATAACTTGTACATATATTTTACAAGGGACAGTTACAAACTTATACTTTTAAATATTATAGTTGTTTTACACTATCTTGAAGAAACTATGATCGGCAACTTTACAAATTAACTTTTGTACATTTCTGCAACGAAGTTTCACTCTTCGTTTGTTAAAATTGTACCTGCAACATAAAATTCTTGGAAGAGATTCTATTTATTCACAGGCTTTTCTGACGTTCTGTTCTAAAATTTCGCATCATCATTTAATTTAAGGTTTTGAATATGTTTACTAATTATTCATATTTGCGTGTGTTTTAACTTTAGGTTTTTCACTTGTTAACATTCTATCGATTATTATGATGATGGTAAATGTCCCAATTACAATAATTATAAAAATGGTTGTTAATAATAATAATTTAGAATTTCAATCAATAATAACTAAGATTTTTGAGTTTTGTTGTAATGTTATTTTTAGAATGTTTAGTGTATGGTTTTACAAGACAATATTAAATAGTACTAGCCTATAAATAGTGTGTATCATCAACCGTAAAATATGAAGATTAACTTTTTTTAAAGTGTTTAAAAATAAGCATAAACTTACGAAAATGATTATTATGACCTAAGGTGCGTCACTTAACTTCATGTGCTGTTAACTTTTATTTTATACGTAGACCCCATAAAACATTGTTCCTAACATTACAGTTTTAACATTAAGTATGGTATAAACTACGGTGTACGAAGAACACATCCCACTGAGTCAGTTAATCGATCCTTGTTAAGAGAGTTCAAACTTGAACTTAGGTTAAGTAGTGTAGGTGACAAAACCCATCAATTTACAACACCATTAAGCCCTTTATTTTAGTTCTACGCCACCTTCGTCACTGATAACCTTCCTTTATGTATAACATAAAAATAAACTGTTAAAAATCCCAACATTTTAACTGATATTATAATTACTTTGGTATTGTATCAAACAATATAAATCAAAGATTCAATTGTATAATTATTTTGCTTATCTATATGAATCTAATTACTACCCTGAAAACTACACAATGCAGTTTATTATTAAAAGACTGAAAGTAATTATGTTATTGCCATATTACACGAGCATTTCAAAAACCATTGGATAAAGTATCACAATTATTTTAGGAAATTAATAATTCGTGTTTCTCTCGTTATCCCCATGTTTAGTGTTATTTTGTTCAAACTAATGGTCCTTCAGAAATAAATATGTGGACAGAATACTTTTATAAATGATAATAACTCTTAAATTAAGAATATGATGAATACAAATTGCTAACAAAATATTTTAATTCGTTTAAAATAAACCAGCACAATTCTTGTAGAATTAAAATTATATTACGGATAGGCTAGGATTCATTATTTTTCTTTAGGCCTACGCTATAAACTAGCGAATTACAAAACTTTTGATTTCTTTACAAACGCATACAAATCTATTAAACATAGCAGAACTATGGTATAAATAATGATTGAAAGTAACTAAATAATTCAAGTAGTAGGCCCTAACTAAACAGTCGAATTATTTACCGTACTCGAAATGCGTCCGAGTTTATTGTGCTTGGAAAAGACAGCGACTGCCATCATTATCATGATCAATGAAACTGACCTATTTTACTACTCATTGGTCTAGTCTATGTTATGGATATGAAGCGGGCAATAATAATTAAACGTCACCGAAGAACAGAAAACTTTGTATGTACTCCAACTACAGAGTCGGTCTTTAATTATACACCGAGAAAAGAAAAAATAGCGTTAAGTTTTGCATTGATGTCATTAAACTTGTGTAGCCTAATTATTATTGCTTTTGAGCCCATTAAATGTTTATCAAATTACGTTTATACTCATAGTGAGTCCTGCCATCAGTACTTCATAAACCATCTTCAAAATCAATTATGTGTATTTAAATTTAACAAGATAGTAAAATAATTTAATTTTAATTGGTATAAAGAACAAGCTTAAATTAGGTCAAATAAAAATTGATTTTACTACTTTATTCTTTTACATTTTTTTAATCTTTTGTACTTTTTATTTTATTTATTTATCTTTTATTATTTTCACGTTTTGTTACTATTGTTTTAGGTCTATTTATTTCAAGTTCTTTTGGACACACTTCCATTAGCTTGACTGCAAAGAGATCTTCCATTTTACTTTCTCCACCCTATACGTAGTATATGGAGAAAGTATTGTTTTCGTAAAAATATTCGAATTTGAATTTTCAGTTGAATTATCTGTTTTGGAGCTCCCAGAACCCCCAAAAATGGTTTAGTGCAATTATCTGTGTTGGTGCTCCCTGAACCCAAAAATATTTTTAGTGGAATGTTTTGTTTTGGTGCTCCCTGAACCCAAAAAAGTGTTTTTAGAGTGGTGTCTGTCTGTCAGTCTGTCAGTATGTATACACGACCAGAGAGGACAATATTGGTCCGATTTTCATGAAATTTGGTATATAGGTACTAAACCCTAATATCTCCAGGCGTTTTTTTCATTTTTTGGAATTTTTAATTTTTAAGGGTAATTTACCCCTAAAAACCCATAAAAAACGACAAAAATGCAAATTTCTCAAAAACGGCTCTAACGATTTTGATCAAATTTTCAGTATTTATAGTGCTTAAGATGCCAAACAAAATGACACCACCCGCTTTTATCAAAACTTCGGCGTTTTATAATTATGGGGAAATGTTTAAAAATAAACAAGTTTATGTTGTCAATCTAGCATCGCGACGGCGGCAGCACGGGGTAGCACCATGGTAGCGATCACGGCCAGTAATTCAAAGGTCGCGCGATCGAATCCCGCCTAGGACAATAATTTTTTTATACGATTGACGTAGTTAGAATATTATTTTTTTGTTTTGTTCTAAAAAGTAATAAATAAAATGATTGAAAACAATATTATTTTGACTAATGTAAGTTGGGAGAAAGTTTGTGTCAGTTAACTGATACCGTTTATTTTATAATGCAAAGAAATCTTGTAATGTAAGCAAGTTTTCATCAACTTCTACTTCACTGATTCTCTTAAAATGTCATACATAACTCTGATGAAAATAAATTATTCTGGTGATAAATATGTAAATGATGAAAGGTGACGGTGACGATATGTTGGATAAGCGTTGAAATACACTTAAATATTTTGCAGGTACAAAGAGAGGGAATAATCTTACGCGTGTATAAAGTTAATACTTTTTAGTTCAATGTAACAAAAACGTATATTTTTTACAATTGCATTAATACTATCTTCCTCTGAAAATTAATTTGTAAACGAATAAATCAAATCTGGCATTGATGCTTCTACTTCAACTGTTTGTATACGGTACTTCATTTTAAAATGAAAACATAGTGAATACGATTGGTTTTACCTTTCTTAAAAAATATCTTTATTATTAATTGCTTGTTTATTATTTCTTGCAATAACAATGGTCAAAGCTAAATCGTTATTTATAAAAATAACAAGTCCTGCAACTGTCATTGCTAAATTACTAAAATATATCAATGGATCGAATTAAATTAACAAAAAAAAAAAAAAAAAAATAATTTAAGGCTTGATCATGTTTCCTACAAAAGCATTGAGGAGGTTCTATTGTTTCAATTAATTGTTCTTCCAAGTACATAAACGTTTCGTTTGAATTGTTTACCCAAAAACTACCAAGTTGATGGCTCCACAAAGCCAGTAGAAGACAACTGACCATAGCATATCATATTCTTCTTACTATCCTCATTGACCTTTCACAATGACCGACGTAACCGATTCGTTTATTTACGATCCCATTATCATAACGACTCGGTTTTTACATTGTCAGGCTTATCGCGTTTTTCACTTTAAATCACTTCGCTTGTTTCTTCTATCGCGTTTAGAAGTTCAAAGGATTCTGGTTTCTTTTATTCCCGAAGATAATTTCTTTACTCTTTTATTTACAATGCAAAGTCATTTAAAATTTCTGTAACCGACTAAGAAATACGTTTGCTTGGCACTTCGAAATTATAAAAGTACGAACAATTAATTATATTTGGAAAATAAAACTTAATTTTCTACAAGTATCAAATTCAGACTACCTGAAATGAATTATTAATCAAATAGTGGCCTTATAAGCTGCAATAAAGTAAAGTTATTTGATATTCAAGAATAATACAATTAATTTTCAGAGTAAATTAAAAATAATAACAAAATGAATCCTTAAGTACACGCTATTTTTACAAGACTGGGGAGGGAAGAAAAAGAACTATATATAGTTTACCACTCTTATTTGTTTGCGGTGTTAATATGTTTCCTCCTATCTCTTGAGCTGTTGAACTGATTTTGATGTAACTAGCCCACCTACAAAGTAACGTTGAATCAAGGGATAGTAAAGTACTCGTTTCTTATCTGAATAAAGACTGTGTACATAAATAGATCAATTAAATAAAATGGTTGCAAAATTTTGTGATTTAAAAAAATATAAATAAAAATCGTTTCACCGAATACAATAGTGAATGAGCTACATCTGAGTTGTGCATTTATACTTCTATACTATACTATACTAAAGACATAAACTTTGTGACCATGTTCTTGGTAGTTCGAATCTCACAAATTTGAAATAATCGTTACTGGTAGATAATATATGTTTTCTTGAGTAACATAGGTTCATTAAATATTTAGAAAATTGAATTTCAGTATTAAAAACAACATATCTTGTGAGAGGTTTTATGTACACATTTAGTAGTTAACTGAGTCCATCAGATTCAAAATAATAATATAGGCCTAGTCGGCACTTTAAACAAAAACGATTGCAATTAATTGTAACTGAAGCTATTAGTTTTAACCTAAAAATCAAACTAAATTAAATGTTCGTACCAAAACGTAATATAATATGTTCGTAAATAAATTAAAGGTCAGGGTCCCTCCTAGTTCTTATTGTATCAGAAATATAACGTTGGTCATGCGTTATGGTAAAACATGTTATGTATTCGAGTTTTGATTTTTTAAATATTTTATATGAAATCTTTACAGGTGAGGTTGAGCTTGTAAAATAATTGTACTTAAACCCTAGCATTAAGCATGTTGAAATCACTCACTGACGTCGACATTTTCCTGATGCAATCGCTCCCCCCTCCCACCACCATTCTCATTAGTTTTGACGGGCTCAAAGAAATGGCGTTAAAGAAAAGGTATATTGTATAGTCTACTTTAAGTTTCTCTCTTATCTGAAAGCATTCTAGTCTTTCATATTTCACTCACACTTTATATCACCTTTGATTAGAATCCAAGCTATCACATTTCTAATCAACGTTAGTGAAAACTTTAACATTTAATTCTGTGTATAAGTCGGTGAATATTCGTGCAGTTGGACAAGTTATTCTGCAACTAAAACCGTGAATTACTACATAATTTCTGGCATTCTAAGAATCTCCTGTTAACATTTAAGAATTCACTAATGTCCAAGATGATCGAACAGTCAAAGTGTTATGAAAAGGGTAATTTATTATACTGGTAATATTGGTTACTAATTTTAAAAGAAAACAAGCAAGATTGACATATTTTATTTATTAAGAATTAATATGAAATGCTATTGTATTTCCTTGAACGTCTTCACTGTCCTTTCATTTAAAACGCAAACAAATATAATAATTACTATATAGTTATTGGTTAAAGATAATAAGAAAACATAACATTTCACAGCATATGATAGTTCATTTTATAATTTCTTTACATTACTTTACAAAACTTCACACTACATATAAACATCCAAAGTTCTTCTTAAATACTGTACATTGATTTTGGCAATCCTGTTATTTTTTACTACTTGTATTTAGAACCCAGCGTTGTCCGGATCAAGTGTTTACAAAATTTGGTAAACCGCTCAGAAATCATGTCCAAGAAAATAATATGAAATACTTAGTACTCAGATAATTCTGACCTAAGAAAATGGAGCTAAGAGTCGATTGTAAGCGTTGAAAGATCGAACGTGTTGATGAAAAATTTAAACTGAATGTATGTCTAAAATATATCACAGGAGTTGTCTTGGCCATAATATCATTTGCAGAATTACGCAACATTTTCAATAATAGGAATGAAAAACCTTTTCTTAGTAATTTCTTATTTTATTAATAACTAGGGGAGACCCCTGCGTGCTCCGCACGCCAACCCCCAATGGTACCTTATAAAAACATACGTTATGTTTTATTTATAATGCAGTTTAACCCATATGTCTAATTTAGATGGCAGTGAATTAAAATAAACAGTATATACCACAGCTGTGTTAGTTTAATAGCAGACAAATGTTTTGATTTTTACGTCTTTTTCACTCCATAAGATTAACATTGCATTTTTTTGGGTGCCCGTGGGTCAAAGCCCTAGAGGAAATACAAAAAACTAAGACATAGGTGCAAAACTACATTACCTAAGGAACATTTCCTGAAAATTTCATGGCTTAACTCTCTATAATTTGTCCGTACGGCGACCCACACACACACACACAGATTCTCAGTTTTATTTATAAGGATTATTGTTTTCATACTAGTAAAGTTGTTATTGATAGTAAATTTTCAATTTTAATTTGGTATTTTGTCGATTCTTTGAAAACTGATTTCGATGGTATTTGACCTTTTAGCAGATTTTGGCAATAAAGATAATTTTATTAACTGAATTGGAATGGTGTGTAAGTCAGTGCATTCTGTGGAATCGTTAGTTAATATTACATATACAATTTGAATTAACAGGTTTTCCCTTTGAGACTGTGGTAAAATTATAAGTTTGTTACTACGATAAATAGCAACCAACATAATAATTTTAAACGTATAATTTAGGCTACCGCGCCACATGGAGAATCGATGTAGATATTTTTCCATACTTCTCAACTCTAAAGAAGGTATAGGCCTACAGGAGTGTCTACACAAACAAGTAGGCACCACATTGGATTCGTCGTTGTATACTTAGCACATGCTATGTACTTAGTACGGCAAAGGATTAGGTTTTACCTCGTATTGTTCACTTACTTATTATTTAATTCTGAAATAAATCGAAACAATGGTTGATAAACAAGACTGTATAGGTCTAATTCGACCCATTACTTGATTAGCTACTACGATGATCGCTACGGATTTATTAAAATAAAACCTTCTTTATTGTACACTTTATGTTTTATAACTTATAGTATATAAGAAATATAAGTATTAATTATAAGGTAGTCTATATTTTAATGTCTATTGATTATCTAAATGTATAAGGTAAAGACAGAGAACATAATCTGTAAGTGTAATAAATTGTTACTATATATTATTTATTCTATTTTTGTATGTTTTTATTTTAGGATGGAACAGTGGAAGAACGAGTTGTCATTATAATTTACCATCTGTGTACGCAACAGGTCATTTATTTTGGTAGTGTGCTTGATTTTTTTCTGCCTTTTGATTTATATTTAGTATTATTAATTATTGTAAACACACAACTTATAAAATTATAATAAGAAATATACTTCATATTAATGTGAAAGTTTATATATATTTGATAAAGCAATGTAACAAGTAGGCCTATTGTAAGATATGGACATAGAAGTAATATACTACTAAAACAAGTAGTATGTTATATTTATGTTTTATTAATCTTCACTCCGAAACCAAAAATTAATTGCAGATTCTTCGCTCGCACCATATTTTAAATACAAGTTACAACCAAATCATTCAAATCAAATTATAGGAAACAAACAAAAAAGTAACACAATGATTTGACTAATGATAAACTACTGCTTGATGAAGAAGGCTTAGGTATTATCATTTATCATTTAATGTGTGTAGAGTATTTTCAGAGTTAACACAAGAGGTCAAAGCACTTTTATTTACAATGGGTGCTGAAACCATGTCCATTGTAAAATTTTATAAACATAATGTATTATATTTTAGTAACTTTAAATAATAAATTTAGTTAGGCTGAAATCGACAAATCGCAGTAGTAGTAAATCCCACATTGCACCACAAAGGTCAACTCTCACACTTCAACTATAAATAAGCCTAATTACAGCATTAGTTCTCATTCATCATCTACACCTTCGGGTTTTGCACTCATATAGGTCGGTGTTAGTTCCGTTCATAAAGAGGCGTCTAGCTTAGTATTCTAGCTTTACGATAACGACAGGATAGCGCGGATTAGATCTGAAGAATGCACAACCACTCGAGCGCGTGACTCGCTGACAAGGAATTTTATTTCAGTGTTAGAGAAGAAATGCTTTCAGTGATTTAACAAAGTATCACTCTTACGCAAATAGTTTGTGGTATAAGGTAGTCACAGTTCGTAGTATAAACAACAATTTTATTAAATACGACAAACCAATTATCTAAGTCCACTTTAAATCCACATGAATTATAATAGATGGCCTCAAATGTCAGGTAAAATACTGAAATATACAAATAATTTCAATGAAACTTTAACCCTATAAATAGCACAAAATGTTTTGCTAATTTAAAATACTTAGCTGTGATTTGTAATAATAATAGAAATATGCGTTAACTCTACAGGTTCGGTGCCTACACAATACTCTGATTCCTATTTCATGTAGGCTATATCATATCATCTAATAGTAAAGAATATGAATATGTTTACGCTAAAAGCTAATCAAAACATAAGTTCAAAATTAATAGAAAATAAAAGTAGTCCTATTATTATGACTAAAGATTATTAAAATTAAAATATAGAAAATTCATAACTTAGACTAATTTTAATATATGATTTTTTATAATAATTTAATAATAATAATAATTTATATTCAGCATTATAATTAATAATAAATACAAGTTAGTAACTTTGATCAATGCAAATTATACTTCAAGGTAGGTGCCTCTAAACTGTCAAGTAGAATATTTCTCGGTGGCATTCCTACTTGCGACTGTTTTTATAATTTGTATTTCTATTTGTTAGATTAAGTTTTTCTTTAAGGGTCGGCTTATATCTTAAACTTGATGATTAGATTTAGACATTGAAAATTATTTATCATCTTAGCTTTGAGGTTGTGATTAAACCTTCCCATTATTAAAAAGAGCCAGTATACTTAGGCCCTCATTTTGTTTTAAGAAATTAACTTTGTTTTACATTTATGGGTATGAGCGGTCGTATGAAGCACGCAGGGGTTTCCTTCACTATTTCAATAGAGAATAAAAAGAAACAGCGAGAACAAGGAATTCAAAATAAATATTGTGGAGGTAATTATTTACAGAATCTAATACTAAATTACCACAATCTCTAAAAGGTTTAACGTGGAGTTTTCGTTGACATGTTTACTGTTTTATTCAGTCACCCTGGTCGGTAGTAGCTAGGAATTAATGGTTACTTGTGGTGAAGTTTGGCGTGTGTGTGTATATTTATAATTAAAACTTCTAAGCTTCACGCCATCACTAAAAACGTATGTACTAGCAACATTTTACTTACGGATTCTAATAGGATTCAAGTAGCCTTTGTAATAATTTCGGAGTTGATAAATTTGTGTCCAATTTTTACATTCTAACGACTATATGAGTAAAGAAAATTCGATGAAAAACGATTCTAAATCAAAAACAATCTAGAGTCAAAATACATAAAACATATAAAAGGTATCCCTCGGATGTACTAAGCCTAAATCCAATAGAATGGTTGCATATGATTATATATTTCTTAAATGTGCATAGCCATTTTCTTCATTTTTCTTTTTACGAAATTATAATTTTTTCAAAATTAGCTCTACATTTTTATCTTCCACATTAATTGCACTTAAGGGTCGGCTCTAGTAAAACAGAAAGCAACCTGCGACTCCTGCGTAGCGGCGGTAGGTTACGCGGACATTGCTCATCCTAAATCCATTTAAAACCCGAAATTGTTCAAATAGCGTTTTCAAAAAAATACCAAACTCTTGGGGACAAAATTCTTCATCCGAATGGCTTGATAATTTTTCACTATAATTAATAGTTACATCGTAAAAAAATATTTAAAGTCACCCTATAGCGGCGGTAGGTTACATGGACATTGCTCAGCCTAAATCCATTTAAAACCCGCAATTGTTCAAATAGCGTTTTCAAAAAAATACCAAACTCTTGGGGACGAAATTCTTCATGCAAATGGCTTGGTACTTTTTCGCTATAACTAATAGTTACAACATAAAAAATTATTAAAAATTAATTTTTTTAATTGTTTATAAATATTAAACAAAACGTTTTTCTTAATTTTGGAAAAGCCATTTGCATGCGTATTGGCCATAGCTTTAAAATGACATATCGTTCATAATTATCCGATCAAAAATAAAGGAAAAATATGGATTTTAATTTAACATTGGTCTTATGGAGTGTCAACCAACATGGCCGACAGGTAGAGCCGACCCTTAATAAACTCACACTATGTCACTCCTTTATGGATTGTTTCCACAACATAAACATGTTTAAAATGTATTTATATTATGTTCACTCTCCTACTGTATAATAATGTACAATTTTTATTCTTCTACTTGTCTGCTCTCCTACTTTAATATTATTTTATTTCTCATTACCTTATTACTATATTATACTATCTATTAACCTGCTCTAGTAAGTACTGTGGGTAGGTACTATGTTATATTATTTATGCTATTCATTATCTAACAAATTATACTTTGCTGTATAACATTTAATTCTAACTTCCTTTATACCAGCTACTTAAACCCTTTTAATTTATCATAGCATAACTTTAATTAAATAGTTATTGATCAATAATAACACAGCTGTATTCAATTAAAATAAGCACTAAACATAATCATGGTTATTTATTAATAATATTGATTTATTTACTAGTGATAAAATAATTGTAGAAAGTGCAATAACAATAAAAATAAGGTTACTATTCTTAAGTGATTGTATTCTGTTTACAATACAAAATATGAACTTATGCGGGATAGTAACAAGCCGTGTTCCCGTACTGCTGTGTAACAATAGCAGGTACAGTAGTTAAAAAATACACAATTCAGGACATCGTAGAACAATAAGTTCTATAACAATTTAAAACTTCCTAGTTTTAGTACTTTTGTGCTTACTTTAACAATCGAAAACGTTTTCATTTAGTCGTGTAAATGTTGATATAATAATTAATAAATTATCACAAAAATAATAACACAGTTTTAATAAATTCCGCGATACGGAAATAATGTATCATGTTTAGATGTTGGTAGTTATTAACTAAAACATCTGACGGCAAATTACATTGTTTTACCTCGCCCATCTCTCCAAGAAACAGTAATTGTATTGAAATTGCAGCTCTGTCAGCTGTAGACCATCTGATTAAAGCAATCAGGTGATACCTTGGCTTTGTAGATTTGCACTATTCATCTGTGAAGTCTGATATGTGACCTGTTATTATAGTTTTATTTCGACGGATGTAAAGATGTAAACTACATTTAGAAATCACGGAATAAAGCAAGTTATTCAGCTTGGTCGTTTGAACAACTATACCTTTACTTCAGAGTTTGTTCTATTTAAACAAGAATTGATAGCAGAAGAATCATGCAAAACATTGCACACTTGACATGCTGGAAGAATTAACACCTTTCCTTTCTGTGAAATCTACAATTTTGTTTTTAAATTGAACTTTAAGATAATGGCCAATTTAAGTTAATTTGTTGAACTTACATTTTAGAACTACGATTTTTAAAAGTTGAATATAATTTTTAACAGTAGCTTTACATTGGTTTTTAGCTTCTACGCAACCAGTAATGCATGATTTAAGTAATGCCAGGGGAACGGAACATTTTGGAAAACCAAGAAAAGGTAGGAAAACTATGTCTTCAGACAAATCGAATAGGCGACGTTCAGCAAAAGATCTGAGTGGCAAATAATAGAAGATATTGGAAATTTATGGTGGAAAAAGTACAGAGCCTTATCAAGGAAGTATTTGAATTAAAACATTTTTTGTCTTTCTATTGATGTATTGAAGACGTTTCTCTTTAAAATAAAAATACTATAAGTTTAGAGTTATTGAGAATAGGGTACTCAGAGAATCGATCTATTGAATGTGCTAAGTAAAATGCCTAATAGGCCTAACTTGTAAGGAGTTTACATGAGTTTATTTTTTAATAGTACCAAGTAACAAATCGTTTTACTGAGCTACATCAAGAAGAAACAACACACGTTCAGAGGAGTTGCTGAGAAGATGAAATCGATGACTAAAAGCACAATAATTGTATGTCCATTTATGTAAACTTTCGGAAAACGTATAAAGAAGATTTTTAATTTGGGGGAATATTTCCAAAGACCTCTAATCACTCAACAGGCTTATAAATCTATGCATTAGATAATATTTTATTAGACAACAATAACACTTTTAAACTGATTTGTATTAGGTCAGCCAAATTTAATTAAATAATTTACAATAAGGGAAATGCTATATTTGTGCACAAGTAGTTTAAGTGACTTGTGCACATATTATTGCATGTGTGCATATAATGAAATTGGCTGTTGCTTATAATTTAATGTGTTCAGATGTTGTAAGTCCTGACATACAATTAGTGTGCACAAACAAAAGCTGTCTTGTTTAAAATCGATATTAAAAAAACAAAACTGCACCACAATTATTATTTGGAATGGACATACAATGTTTGTGCAGGAAGAAAGTGCTATACTCCACCTTCACAATGTTATAAATATATAATTTTGGCCAAAAAGTGGACATAGGCTACAATGATTGTGTTTTAGCCATCGAAATATTTGTTGAGAATTTAAAGACTAACATGTATTTAATTTGCATTGTATCCACCTGACCTCAATTTGGGTCGAAAAGTTTGAACTATATCTTACGTGATAAAAAGGAACAAGATTTATGTTATAAATCATTCGCTAAAGAAACCTCCCTTTAAAGTGGTGCAAACTTTAATAGATTACTAACGCGCCTAAATCTAGAGATAAGCATAAAGACATAAGCGATAGTCATAGTTATACTGCTTATAATAATTAATACTTTAGATTTGTTGAAACGAAAATTGCAACCAGTTTATTTTCCTCTCTGTTCATATAACCTTGACTGATATCACAATAAGTGGTTTTGTTCAAAGAGTAGGCCTAGCATTAACACAAGTAAACATGTGTTAAGACCTACTGACAACAACGTGCTGGTTAGGCATTCGTTAGAACAACATTGTATATTTTATGAGATAAGAATGGCAATTGATAGCATGTTGGTGACGTAAACCCAGACAATAATAATTATTGTGTTGGTTCCCCAGTTTAAATTATTGCCAACTTTTACAGTGTAATGAAGTTAACATACATAACCTTTTTGCTACTATAATGTTCGAAAAATGTCAAGTACGCGATATTATATTGATTGTAATGGTTCAAGTTTAAACAAGTTAACCTCAGCAGAAATAAAAGATGTTGAATAATATTATGTAGTTAGTTGAGCGTTTATGTAAAACAATCTCGTTGACGAATCATAAACTAAGTTTTATAAACTATACTTTCTACAATTTTAAAACCTAGTCAAAAATATCGGTAATACCTTTAACAAGCCAATCATACCAAAATATGTGAGACCTTTCCTGAAACTACACGTTGTTTATTAATAACAGGCAAATCATTATTCTATACCTAGAATAATAATGTTAATAATGTTTTAACCAGACAACTTGTTTAATGTTAAACATTTAAAGGAATAAAACAGACAGCACCATAAATAGTCTTAAAAATATACAATAAATTTAAAATTTAATTAAATCGGGGGGTCGCACTTACCCCAACAATTCACCTGCTTTCGCTGGTGTCTAGAGAAAAATAACCAAAATCACTAATTAAATTTGGAACATTCCATTTAAAGAAGTATAATCTCGACAGCACTATAAATTTAAAATATGTTTTACCCATCCATTGGTCGAATAAAAATATCATAACTTAATCATATATTTTGCACTGAAAAATTCATCAAGAACAGGAAAAAAGTGGGGTGTTGGTGATAAGAAATCAAGCAGACGAAATGTTAACCACTCACTACAAGAGCGCGGCCACGACTGGTTACTGCAGATAGTTGCAAAGACTGACGAGCAGGGGCGCTAGGCTCGACTTTATCGATCCCTCACTGAAGGTAGGTGAAGGACGAATAATTTGCGCCGGTGCTAACAAAATCTCATTCTGAAACATCTGCACATACAAAAATGTACCCTCTGATATACCAGACTGATATTACCAGTCTACTTTTAAAAGTTTGAAAAGTGTTTTAATTGTTAGTGTTATTGTTTTGTTTTTTTACACCTACTCTTACTGTATTGTTAGGTAATTGTTAACATTTATACTACCTGTCTAGAACGCTAAGTTTTGAAAAAGTTGTAACTTCAATATCATAATTATTTAATGTCTTATTTTATTGTATACATTCTTGTTACATGTTAAGTTAATAATTAACATTTATTATCCTTTATAACAATAACACTATTAATTCTGAACTACAACTAAGATTTAAGTTTGTTTGTTTTGCATTGCAAAGGGCATGCTAAAACAGACGATCTTATCCAAGCATGTAATTCAGAAGATACAAACAGCAACAAATATTAAAGTGTAGTGTAGTTTGAATACTTCACTTTATTAGATTTCATGTAAAAAGCTAATATGAAATCCAGAAACATACAAAAGAGACATAAAACATATTTTTTTCAAATAAAATGTTATTTTTGGAATTAAAACTGATTGAATACAACGTTAGTTTAAATAAATTGAGCGCATAATTAGTGTTATGGTTTAATTAATGAATAACTTTTTCTTTCTGATTTTAATTTAATTTTTGGATTTAGTAGTTTTGAATATAACATATAGCAAGTGCTACCCATTGCTTCGACTTGTGCTTTATCCAGAGCATGACAGCATGTTCCATAACTCTTGATGTAGAATAGAATTTCAGGTCAAAACGCCCTTGCTTCTCCTAGAATATTGCTGTTGTATGGCCGTATGGTACTTGGTTTATTTCCTTACACCTTATCTAAAAGGTAGCCTCACAGTGGTAAAAAACACTATGGCCCAGTGATACATACTGTTACACTACACCATACTGTCCACCTAACCGGATGAATTTGAGTTCAACAATCACTTTTGGATTTACGGTGCCCCAAATCCTACAGTTATGTTTATTCGCGTCACCAATTAGGTGAAAATGGGCCTCATAGCTCACTATGAGGTTTTGAATAAACTCGTTTTGCTCTTTGAAAACTCTTGATAGCACCGAGCATGCGTTTTTGTCTGTCAATTTATTTTAACTCGTTTACCAATTAATTGCATCTTACAGGAAAAAAGTTCGAAACTGTCGTAAAATCCTTGCAAAGACCATCTAGATGTCACCAATTGCAGGGAATTTTTTTTTCCTAGTTTCGAACTGCACGAGGTCTTCCAGAATGTGGAAGATCACGGACAGCCTCTTGTATCTGAAAACTCTGAACCAATCGATAAATTGTTGGAGCAATAGGCCAGCACAATGTGACATAATCTAACGTTGCCTTTCAAAATAAAATTAAAAAGGCCTTTTGTTCTTCTGTCTGTGCTGACTTGCTGAGTATCTCCGTTATAAATGTCCAAGTTTTTCAAAGCTAATTCTCGAAAAAAAACAAACTATACTGAAATAAAAATGTTATCTACTAATTAAACCATAACGCTAATTGTGTGCCACCCAATATAATCACATTACAGCTTTGAGCTGTGTAAAAAGAAATAGTATTTATGAGTGGATTAGGCTTAAGTTAAGTATTAGACCGAACTATAAAAGGTGTTTATGTATAACTTGAATCGTATAACTACACTAGCTGGCCCGATCCGGCTTTGCACGGATAGACAAATCAAATTTAAATGTATATTAACAACAACAAAAATATATCAATAAATATATTACACTATGTATTTCTTATGGGGATTTTTATTGACTTTGACCCCCCCAAGCCACCTAAAATTTCGATTTTTTTTAAAAACTTTCTCAGCGAGCACCTAGAGCCCTAGAGGAAACTACATATCAAATTTCATTCCAATCCATTGGGTGTTTTTTTTTTTAGTAACTTTGACCCCCCCCTAAAATTTCAATTTTTTTGAAAACCTTTCTTAGCGTGCATTTAGAGCCCTAGTGGAAGCTACATACCAAATTTCATTCCAATCCGGTCTGTGGTTTTTGAGATTTCGTGATGATTGAGTGAGTGGTATTTGGCTTATATATATATATATATATAGATCTTAAATAATAAAAGCACTATTGTCATAATAATAAAAGATCTGAAATTATGATTTTAGTAACTTTGATCCCC
>JAGFPH010000885.1:9795-36661 GCA_018207615.1 Philaenus spumarius
ATTAATATATATTATCCTATATAATATTATCTATAAAGTCCTAATTGACGTGTTTCGTGCAAATTTGTTCGAAATCGATCTAATAGTTTTCTCTCTAGATAATAATAATAATATTTATTAGTTAATCTCCAACTTTAATAAAAAAAACTCTCCTACCCCACCCTACAAGTCACTGTGAATCTGTTTAGTAATTTAAATATGTTTGTGAGAAAGTATTTGCCAGTTCCTGGTACCGTTTATTTATTTGTCCATACTTACACAACTGACGTATACAGCGTGCTTGATGAAGTTAGAGTATATTAAGGAGATGGAATTGTACAATGCACTGAACTACAGATATACTTCTTATAGGCCTATAGATAAGTATAATACAATACATAAGAGTTTCTTGATTCCTTTGAAGCATTTTGCAGTATAATAATTAATGATCTCTTTCCTTTTAGACTGTTAACGTGTGTTGGGTTAAACATCTTTGTAAACATCTTTATGGATGTTTAAAATATTAATAGCCCCACAAAAGAAATAAGTCAAGCACTATAGTCTGATTTAAATTAGAACAGTCCTAGGTGGTGAGCGTTGGACAGAGTGGAGGGGCCGCGCTGTTGCCAAATCTACGCATCGCTTCACTGTACTGCCAACGAACGGACTTCTCCTAAATGTAAACGCTGCTTTACAACGTTGGTTGGCTCTTGGAGTAGGGGGCCCCTCTCGCTCACCCTCCCCGCCCGTGTCAGCCAAAACTGTTCTACTTTAAATCAAACACTAGCCGGTTGAAAAGTCTCCGAAGGTCAACCTCTTCAAGCATCTTGGAGGGCACTATTGTTTTAGGAAAAGAGGCTCCCACGGGCTTAGACCAGCATAGACCTGTGGTACGGAAAAAATCTGTTTTGTACCCTAAATGTTTTCAATTTAGTTAATATTTTAGTGATCAATACCATAGTAAATACATGTACAAATATACAAATTTTGCAGTACAGTACACTAATTTCATAATATATTAAACCATCGGCGAAGCAAATGCAAAAAAAATTATTGTATACTAAATATTTTTCAGCGAATGACGACTGAATAGAACACAGATTTATTTTTATATAGGAGAGAGGCAATTTTCATGTTATAAAATAAGACCAACATGTGATAGGCCTACGGTAAAGCAGTATTTCAAACTTGTCAGATAGACCTGGTAAAGAATAGCAGTTTATCATTAGTTTAATAGGAATAGGTGTTTGAATTATGATACAGTAAGCCTTTTTCGTTGTTTGTGTTTGCTATTACCTAACCAAAAACACATGTTGGTTGAGAAAAATAACTACCTGATTCTAAATTTGGTTGCTATGGTAATAAATCCAAATCCATTCAAAAAACGTGTACTATTGTTTCAGCAAAGACCTAAGCTAAAATTGTGTTAAGCTTGTGATCAAAATCAGCTGTTATATTTTTATATGTAACTGCAGATGTTTGAATTATAATACAATATGCAATATTCTTTCATTTTATTCAAATTTAATACATTAAATCCTATACTCTAATACGAGCAATGTCTGTTTGTTTGTACGTACGAGCAATCTCGAGATCCAGCGGAAGAATTTTCCTGAAAGTTTGGGATTAGAAGCTTTTGGATCTAAAAAATTTATTGGTAAAAACCACTACCTCAGGAAAACTCGTATTTTTCTAAACAACTCATTTGAAAATTGAAATTTTTTAACATTGGGCTTATGGAGTTTAAAATCATTACATATGTTTATTGACTGTAATAATAACAGTAATCAGTTGTTTCCTATAATATTTCCATTATCACCTGATTTCAACACCAAACGTAACTAAAACATTATTTTGGTGCTGTTATTAACCGTTCTAAAACACTTTTCACCAGTTTCCGCATTCCTTATATTTCTATAAAGGTAATATAAATTATCTAATGATTATAATTATTATTTGTTATTTCTAAAATACATTAAAAAATTCAGTATGTGATTCGTATTTGCATACATTTTCCTAAAAAAAAGTACTGAACGATGCTCGGTCGCCTAGGTACTTAAAAGGTAGAAAAATAAAACAACAGGGAAAGATTTTTTAAAACAATGTTATTAAATATTTTTAAGTTTAATTAAATATACTGGTTTATACATTTTTTATAAGATAGAATTCATTTTCAAAAACACTGCTACATTGTGTATTCATTTATTATGTTGCTTGACTAAAGGTTACTTTTTCAATCAAAGTTTAAACTCATAATTAACTTAAATTTAGTTAAAACTCTAATTTAAACCAAAATAGCATACACAAACTACTAAGTACAAAAAACAGCTGTCAACCTATATTTTCAACGGAGTGGTGCCGTTGTCTGGGTGCCGAATTACGTCAATGCGCTTGCTCTAGGTGAGTACTACAGAATATATTATTCTAGTATCCGTGGGGCCAACTATGTAAGATACATGCGCCAAAATATACAGTACTGAAATTAAAGCAGCTGGGGTTGGTTTTTAGAACAGCCGATTACATTGTTGATTGTTGCTAGGCCACGTTGCTTATAACCACTTTTAATTTTGAGGTTAAAGCTGTAATTGTTCTTACCATTCCGGAGAGTGTTTTTATAGTAGAGAATTATTTTCGCTCATACTGGTCGTATTGGTAGTCCTAATTTGATGCAAACTGCTGTAGAGTTTCAGGAACTATAAAAAACCGCCAAGTAACGCAGTAATGCTAAGTGTTGTTGACAAGTTCCGTCGTACGGGTAGTGTTTTGACTCAGCGTAAAGGTGGTGTAGTACACGAATGAAAACCACGAGGCTTCTTCTTCAGCAAGTACTGCAGAAAATAGGCCTTCACCGGAGATGTTTGAAAATTAATACCTGTAATACGTCTTTGAAAGGGAAGTTTAAAAACCTTTGTGAATTACAAACTGGCCAGCCTTTAAATGTAAGGACAAAAAATACAATAGTAGATTAATGCGCCTCAATGTTAGCAATGAACTGTGAAAACCATGGGTTCCTACAAAAGGTGTGTTAATGTACCCTATTTTATAATGTACACCTAAAGGGTTTCTTCAACAAGGAAACAACACGGTTCCTCGGGATTCAACGTATTATCGAAATGATTACAAAATGTAATTAAAACGTGATAATATACACAACAAAACATTTTGCAAGTCCTACTCATTACCATTTTCTATCATTCTCAAATAATTTTAATTAAGAACATTTACGATGTATAGGTATGGCGGTGAAGATGTTAAATACTAAGGACTGTTCTGTCGGGCAGTCGAACAACTTGAGCTTGTTGTTTCACTTGCTTGTGGCACCGATTCGATATTTTCGGGAGTTCGACTTGTTCTTTCACTTTCAACTCTTTGGAGTTATTAGTGTTGATGTGGGCTACCATTAGTTCTAATTGAAAAGCATAAAAATTCCCTTTTTACTTTCTCCACCCTATACGTAGTATATGGAGAAAGTATTGTTTTCGTCCAAATTTTCAAATTTGAATTTTTAGTGAAATTATCTGTTTTGGTGCTCCCTGAACCCCCCAAAAATGTTTAGTGGAATTATCTGTGTTGGTGCTCCCTGAACTCAAAAATATTTTTAGTGGAATATTTTGTTTTGGTGCTCCCTGGACCCAAAAAGGTGTTTTTTTGGTGATGTCTGTCTGTGTGTCCGTGTGTCCGTGTGTCTGTAAGGATGTGTACAGAGCTGGAGACCATACCAACGGTCCGATTTTGATGAAATTTGGTATGTAGGTGTAGTTCTGGCATATCTCCAGGCGTTTTTTTTTTCTCATTTTTTCAAATTTTTGATTTTTAAGGGGTTTTACCCCCCAAAAGTTACCAAAAAACGAGAAAAATCTAAATTTCTCAAAAACGGCTCTAACGATTTTGATAAAATTTGGCTTATTTGTTGCCCTCAATGTACCCTACCATATGCAAAAAACCGCATCTTTCTAAAAATTCTCGTTTAGGTAATAATAATAATAATAATAACTGATTTTTTGGGGTTTTTGGCCAAAAAGGAGGCTGTTTTGCAAAATTCTCAAAAACTACTGAACGGATCGGAATAAAATTTGGTATGTAGCTTCCTCTAGGGCCATATGGGCTCACCAAGAAAGGTTTTCAAAAAATTCAAAATTTTAGGTGGGTTTGGGGGGTTTAAAGTAACTAAATCAGGATTTCTCTAAAACTACTGAACGGATTGGAATAAAATTTGGTATGTAGCTACTTCTAGGGCCATAGATGCTCAATAAGAATGGTTTTCAAAAAATTCGAAATTTTAGGGGGGTTGGGGGGGTTCATATTTACTAAATTACGATTTCTCTAAAACTACTGAACGGATTGGAATAAGATTTGGTATGTAGCTTCCTCTAGGGCCATAGGGGATCACTAAGAATGGTTTTCAAAAAATTCGAAATTGTAGGGGGGTTGGGGGAGGGTTCAAAGTTACTAAATCACGATTTCACTCAAACTACTGAACGGATTGGAATGAAATTTGGTATGTAGCTTCCTGTAGGGCCATAGTAGCTCACTTAGAAAGGTTTTCAAAAAATTCGGTTTGGGGGGTTCAAAGTTATTAAATCACCATTTACTAAATCACGATTTTTTCAAAACTACCGAACGGATTGGAATGTAATTTGGTATGTAGCTTCTTCTAAAGCCCTAGGTGCTCGCTAAGAAAGGGTTTTAAAAAAAATCGAAATTTTAGGGGAGGTTTGGGGGGTTGTAAGTTACTAAAACTCCCCATAAGAAATACATAGTGTAATTTATATTAATTGATATAATATATTTTTTGTTAATATACATTTAACTTTGATTTGTCTATCCGTGCAAAGCCAGATCGGGCTAGCTAGTATAATAATATAATATGGATGTGTGTTACATGCATCTAATATTTTCCATGGTAACATTTTCCTAATTTTGTAATTCTAAATAACCATCTCCTATGCTACTCTTAGGAAGGTATAAAGTTTCAACTGGGAGAAAGTATGCGGCAGTTATCTGGTACCTTTTATTCCTGTACATGTAAAGAAACTACACACTTCACTAATGGGGGAAAATCAAATTTTAACAATTATTATAGAACAAACAACAAAACCAAAACTGGAATAGGTGGTTTAACCTATACAACTTACAACGACTCTGCTGAAGTCATATAACAGGGTTGCCAGATTTTTCTGAAAATAAGACGTCCTACCAACATGTAAAAACTAAAAACATAGCATCAAGTGAAGACCTTTTTTAGACAATTAAGTAATGTAACCAACTTACAAGGGCTATTGACTGTAAGTTAGAAATAAAAGCTATTTTTTTAGGGGGATTGTATATATGTTGTACAAAACAATCTGTTATACAGAACAATACAACAATATCTGTTGTACAAACTATACTTAGACAGATGCACTTGGATCGGTATAGGATGGTGGGGGTAGCGGTAAAAAATATCCTGCTGTCGCATGCGCAATACTGTCACAGGCTTACGCATGCGCACAGGCTTTGCGTAAATAACAGGAATCTTTTTATATAATAGAACGATTCTACAACAACTTTTTTAAAATAAATACCAGCACTCTAGCCGTGATGAAATATTTGGAGTAATATTATTTTCCAATAATAATAATTCCAGAATTGAATTCAATATCTTTCTTTAGGAATTCGTTATTGCAAATTATTTTCATTAAAGACTTTATATTAGAGTATAGCATACCCACAGAAGCATGACTTCCACGTTCATTTAATTGTTCACTTAGGCCGGCCGCACACCGGATCATACATTTTGACTTACGACAAAACTTTTCGTATGACAGTGTCGGAAGGTGTATGATGCGCTCGGTTTAACATTGGGTTAAATGGAGGGCCCTCACACTGGCCCTAGATGTGGCAAGGTTAAAGCTAAAATCCAAAAGCCCGTTTATAGCGTTTTGCAAGCATATTTTTAAAAATTCTCCAAAAGTAGTAAATGAACCCCAATCCAAAAGTGTTCAATAGCTTTTTTGTAGAAGAAACTTCAAAGAATTCAAATATGTCACTAAAAATTAGTTTCTTTTGAACTTGTAAAAGATGTTCGCTTAGAAAGCAAAAAGTGTTCAGAAACGGAAGGAAAAAACAACTTTATGCCCACATAAAAAATAGTAAAACATTTTTGTAATTTTTTTCAAAATACACAATAGTTTTATAATTTAATTCTAAATAGAAATATGTAAAAATATATTTCAATTTCACAATTGTTTAGTTCAAAATAACACTTTGAACGTTTTTACTACATAACCTGCAAACCTGCAAATCATGACTAATTTCAAAGTGACTAGGCCTATACATTTTTTACTTCAAACAATGTTTTTTTTTATACCAACAATTCGAGAATGAAATATAGAATCGAATAGAATTCTACCCATTTTCAAATAACTTTACATTTTGTAATGAAAAATCAAAAATATGAAATCGGCAATTAACCTAAAAAATTATTTCTAGGCTATCTTATTTCTTCACTTACCGTTTTATTAGAACACGTTATAAGACTAATTTCACTCAATCACAATCTATACTTATTTATTTATAACTAAAACACAATATAACACTATTTTATAAACTGTAATAACCATAAAATAACACAAAACACATGTTATAACTGACGTCAAACTACTACGGCCGATTTGTGAGAGTTCTAAGCTTTAGAAGTTCATTGGTACCAACCTATGAAATCTAAATGTATTGAATTGGACATAGATAAAAACTGTGAAGTTTTCTTTTTAAACCCATATATTGTACATTTTAGGTATATATCGAATAAGACTGTAAGAATCGATTCTAAACAGGCTTGCATATTGGCCAAATCTATGACCAATTACAAGCTTTCACCGTAAATCCTGTGGAACAGCTGTTTTCAAAGTAACATGTGATTTGAAGACATCATTTTAAAGAGAATCGTCTGCTGAATTCAATGCTGTTATGATCTTTTCATAAATGACTTCTGTGAGGAGTTGCAGACTGTTGAAAATGAGACAAAGTCTTGACAGTATACGGGGTTCATTGACGCGTGAATCACAGCTGATTTGCGTACTAAAATTTTAAAACGGTGATTACGTATGTAAATACAGAAGTTCTACGAAAAAGTTGTAAATACAAAATTTATAGTTTAATTCATTGCCTTTCCAACGGTATCGGTTTTATTACGATTGGATGATTTTAAGTGGATTAAATTATCGATTATGCAAATATATGCAAATTCTCGCAAATGTTCGAGCGGGTTGCATTTGCCCCCGAGAGACTGCAGTCTGCCACTTTGAGGGTTTAGGCACTGTACAGCGTTTCTTCCCTGTCTGGTTAAGGTCCTCCAAGTTTCGTATTACGACAAACCACCTTCCAACAAATAGAACTGCGCATGCGTGGGAGCCCCTCAATCACTTTACATGCGCTCAGAGCTGTTCTTATGTTAGTCAGTGGTGTTTTTATTGCGTAATGCCGTGCAGTTGATTGTAATTGTTGTGCTAAAATGGGAGTGTAGAGGTGTCGAAAGCCCTGTAGTGGATGTAGATCGACTTTTAGTACTGGTTGAGAGCCGACCAGAGCTCTACGATGTTACATCGAAGGATCATCACAACCAAGATGTTGGCAAGACATTGGAAAACAATATCTTCATCATCAGAATCCATGTATAACTATATACAATGTGCGTATTGAAATGAAAAAGTTTATATTACAATTATACACAAAACGTTTTGACTGAAGCCGTTTTGTCGTAATTGTATGATCCGGTGTGCGGCCGGCCTTAACAAACACTGAAACATTTTCCAAGTCCTACTCCAAACCCTATTAACTTTTAACTCGCCGTCATTGTACATTCAACTACAGACTTGACTATAACACGGTTAAACATTTGACTTTATAGTTTTATGTTTAGATTCGACAATAGCTTCGAACTAACAGTTCAGAAAGTTAAATCAGTTTTATTCCAGTTTCCGCATCAACTTTCTCAATACAAAACTTAATTATTCCACTTCTCCGTTTAACTTTGTGACAACAGCCAAGTTTTCATAATAATATCGAACGTTCACCTGCACCTGTTTAAACATGCAAACTTTGACTAACTGTGCACGTTTTCATTAAGTTTAGTGATTGTTTTAAGTTTGTACTTGGATCCACTGACTTTGCATTTGGGTTAACTTTTAGTAAGAGTATGAGATTAAATAAAATAAGAAAAGTTCGGAAAATGTAAAGAGCAGGTTTAAAACTATTCTCGTCATTTGGAACTAAAAGACTTTTTACATTTAATTTACCTCAAGACTGTATCGGTCTCGTATTTAAATCAAAGACACCCTATATTACAATTTACATTTACGGTACAGAAAAATTACAAACGTGAACATTTCTTTTGAAGTACAGTAAAACTTCAATTATCCGAACTTAAACTGTCCGAATAGCTGATTATCCGAATCGCTTTCAAAATTTCAGAAAAAAAATAAGACGGGAACGTACTGCGATTTGCAAAATAATGATTCTGTCTACACGCGCTATTGCACATAGGCTTAATATTGGCGTACGCAACGCTCTGTGTATTGAAAATTCTCCCAATATGCGGGTTGGCGGGTGAAGCACGCAATGCACTCTGTATTGGAAATACTCTCAATACGGGGGTTGGCGTGCGATGCTCGTTGTATTGAAAATTCTCCCAATATGCGGGTTGGCGGATGAAGCACGCAATGCACTCTGTATTGGAAATACTCTCAATACGGGGGTTGGCGTGCGATGCTCGTTGTATTGAAAATTCTCCCAATAGGCGGGTTGGCGTGCGAAGCACGCAATGCACTATGTATTGAAAATACTCCCAATACGGTGATTGTCGTGCGATGGACGCAATGCATCGTGTATTGAAAATACTCCGAAGCACTGTGCACTGTGCGTCGGCCGCTTCTCATAGTGTTCAGTGTCAAGCTCACATCTGCGTCCTTAGCAGTGAACGTGTTATCGCGATGATGATAGTACTCAAACGTTAGTTTACTCTAGTCGCGTAAACGCGAAGCCAATCCCGAAATGGTTAAAATAGACCCTTTTTACGGGGAAAATCCTATCAACCGAATTTTTGATTATCCGAATGGGGTCCGGTCCCAATTGATTCGGATAGCTGGAGAACCGTAAAGCAATAGTGTCTACAGTAGTGTGACTGGTGGTGCCATCTTGCTGGAACCGCTGGAAACCAAACGTAAGATTACTAGTACGACAAAACCTCTACAGATCTCTTGCAAACGTCTGAAGGGTGATTTCTATGTCCAGGCCCGGATTACCCATAAGGCCAACCTAGGCCATGGCCTAGGGCGCAGGCCTGTGGGGGACGCAGATCGCGGGGAAAAACGAAAAATTGTGTAGTCGAGCGTGAATAGTGAGCGTCCGAGTTGCACTGGCCTTGAAAGTGAGAGTCTGGTGAGGCGGTGGATGACTCACGCCAAGATCACGTCACTGCCATCACCCCTCCCTCCGCCCTCACACTACTATAGTCAGGGACATCGCTATCGGAGGGCAAGGGGGGCGTCGCCCTCCCATCAATCTTAAAATCAAAAAAAGTTGGAAAATTTGAGATTTTTAAAAAGTTGGAATTTTGGATTAAATTGCATACAAAAACTCCAACTTTGGGTTTGGGTATTGAAAGTTTTTGTTGTTAATTACCAACATTCACAAACAACAAGCAAGTTATAATTTCCAATCCAAAAAGTTGGGCATATCAAAATATTTCTGTAGCAAATAAATGCACTGTCTTCTTTTAAACGATGTTCTTTGAAATTCAGTTCCAATTCTTGTTATTGTGTCAACACTGACTGTTATTGACATGCCATGCACTGCTGGGGTTTTTCCCCAAAATGAGGACATTTTTAAGTTTTCGGAAAATATTGGAGAAAAGAAAATGGTGGGGAAAATATGGGAAATGTTTCTCAATAATGTGATGAACATGTTAAAAAATTTGTATAAAATATTAAAAACTCAAAGAATAAGCAATACAGCACCTGCAGTGTTAAAAAAAACTACTCAAAAGAAGTCCATTTTTCAAAACAAAATCCGAGGGTAAGCCTCCAGGGCCCATCTTCACTGGAATTTATTCCGCACAACATAATTCAGAGCCCCCTTCTGCGCGTTTGGAACCGCCGCACAAAAGTTGAGAAATATGGTCAAAATTGTTGGGAAATCCCCCCCCCCCAGTAATTTGTTGTAGCAACGTCCCTGCCACTAGTTACTGCTGTGGTGTTACCACTAGTTACTCAATGCTCTCAATCTCCTTACCATTGAAAATGACGTAACAAAAACATTGGATTTCACTAGACCAATTCAATCATTTGCCTGGTCCAAAGCCGGAAAGAATAAATTGGAATAAATTGTAAAACTAGTACATATTTTGATTGGCATTAGTAAATACATAGACAGCGTAGTTTATTTAGTAGTGCGTTTTATTTTTCAACGTGCTTTCTTTTTAGGAATTCCAACCGCTGTTATACATTTTTCTTGGAAAATAGTTAAAAATGCATTAAAAAGGGCTAAAAATACAACTGTGTTAATAGCTCAAATAGCCCCCAGAGAAGCTCTAAAACATGAGTTTTACAGTTAAATATGTAAAACAATTCCATACCCCCAGACTCTGGGAAAGGGGCGTAATTTAGAACTTTGGCCTAGGGCGTAAATAGACGCTAATCCGGGCCTGTCTATGTCACGCACCTGGTTTACAGTAACCCGATATAAGGCTAACAACAGACGGGACACCGGTGTACGGGACACCGTCCGGTGTCCCAGATTCTCGCAGGGAGAGACACCGTAGAGCCACAGAATCTGGTAGCGCGCTACTCAGTGTCTCATCCGTTGACACGCATTTAATTGATAGTACATTTAGTGTCCCGTACACTAGTGTACCGTACACCGGTGTCTCGTCTGTTGTTAGCCTAATCTTCAACGGAATACGGACCCATTATGGCTCTTCCTCATACAGCGCACCATACTGTCATGTTCTGACTTCTCTACGGCATCGTCAAGACGTTGAAGTTAAAGATTGTTTTCGATGAAACTATACATTTCGTAGATACCCAAGGGTATTGCCCACATTGAGGCGCAAAACACTACTCTATCTTGTCCATTACATTTTAGGAATGACCCGTTTGCATTCTATACGGGAGTCCACCAAGTTTTTTAAACAAATTTTCAAAGATGTATTAGTAAAATTCATTTTCAAAGATGGCCGGTGAAGGCTTCTTTTCGGAGAATGCGGGACTTTTAGTGACCGGCCTAAAGACCCTCGATGCTGAGTCAAAACACTACCAACGAACGTCACAAGCAAGGGAAAAGAAGCCTAAGACGTTTGATTGCCCGATAGAACACTCCTTCGAATTTTACAAGATCTTTACCATCATTCGCTCTTAATTAAAATGGAAATGAGTAGGGCTTGTAAGTTGTTTTGTTGCTGTATAAGGTTTTAGTTACATTTTGTAATGACTATGTTCACTACGACATGTCAGGACGTTGAAATCCAAGAAAACGAGTCGTTTGCTTGTTGAAGAAACCCTTGGTGTGTGCATGACCTTCATTAGTGAATTTCCATAGGAAAAATGAGCTATTGCAGTGGCCCTTATGGTAAGACCCAAGGTCGGGAGTAGCAAATGAGCACCGATCATGGTCCCCAGAACACGTTTTGGGGTGTCATTAAAAATCATATATATATATATGTATATAAGTGTTCATACTCTAGCGGACGCATTTTAAGTCCGATTTGGTTCAAATGTGGTACACATGTTGGTTGTCTACATCGCTCGGACGAGTTCGTTAGCCAAAAAATCCAACAACCGGAAGTACGTTTTTTGACCGGAAGTAACTATTTTTTTAGATTTTTCCTACGAGAATGAATTTTTTAGAGTTTTTTCTACAAATATAAATGTAAGGTGTTATTCTGCACATTTTGTTTTTTTACGCGATCTTTTAGCTCGCTTGGTTTCCCCAAAATCGATCAAAACGTAAAATACCATACAATTACCCGGTTCGTTCAAAGCCATTTGGTGGATTTTACCGTGGGGTTGGCGTGCGAAGCACGCAATGTTTGTGTATTGAAATTACTCTCAATACGGAGGTTGGCGTGCAAAGCACGCAATGCTTTGTGTATTGAAAATACTCCCAATATGCGGAATGGCGTGCAAAACATTTTGCTGCTATTCAGCACCAATGTGAATAGACCTATTTCCCAAATTGTTGAAACAATAACACATAGGCCTATAAACTCAATGTTGCTCAATTTGCTCAACTCACGTCAGCGGTTCAGCTGCGTGGTCGAATTATTTAAAATTATACATTTTGTGGGAATCGTGGGTTTGCACAGTTCATTGCTAACACTGAGGCGTTTGTTGCTAAGGTTGACCCGTTTGTATTCTGTACACAAGTGCACCAACATTTTAAAACATTTTTCTCAAATACGTATTAATATGTTCATTTTTAAAGATGTCGTGTGAGCGAAAATAATGCTCTGCGATAGGAATTCCTTAGATCCATTACATTGTTACGCCTAACTAACCTCAAACAAGAAAATAGTCATAAGCACTGTGGCCTGGGAACAATCAACAATGTAATCAGCCGTCTGGCAGTAAACCACTTCTGCTTCAATTTCAGTACTATTTATTTTGGCGCATACGAACTTAAAAAAAAAGAAGAGTTTAAGATAAAGTTAGTCAGACGTAATTTTTCAAATTTTGTATAATCATATTTGACACAATAATTTCATCACACTATTAATTGCAATATAGAGCTATTAACTGATCAGGGCACATTAGAAGACTATTTCTGTGATTATACTACATATGAAACGGGGACAACATCTAGCCCGACTCTTTTCACAAACATACCTCTAATTTCGGAACTGCAATTTATCCTTCGGCATAAACTCAGACGGCCCTTCTTTAACTGTGTTTTATCGCTTGTATACCTATAACTTGAAATGATCTTCGATTTGGATTTATTTCTTTTCGACGATTCTAGAATATTTGATCTTGTTTTTTTACAAGTATCGTCTGTTACACAATAAAACAATAAGTATCAGATGACTTTATTCTGTTTAAAGATTTTGATTGTATATTTTATTGGAAAATCGTACATGTTTACTGTTTTATATATATCTGCCAGCAGCTGTTCCGTTTCATAAAAAAGCTTACATTATAAGCGTAAAATCTATACGATCCTCAACAGATATGTTTGGAGATGACGACTTTTTGTAGAAATAGAGTAGAGCTGCCAACCTAAGCATAATCTACTATTTAATGTTTAATGCAGGTAAACATACTGTGATACTAAAGACTATAAGTTAGAACTTCTGGCAATTTTACTTTCTCACTATACTATAAAAAAAGAAATCGATGTTGAGATTTTTGTGGAAATATCCGTTTTGGTACCCCCTTGAGTCCAAAAAAGTGTTTTTTACAAAATGTCTGTCTGTATGTAAGTCGGTATGTATGTATGTCTGTACGTATACAAAGCTAGAGCAAAAACTATTCGATCGATTTCAAACAAATTTGCACCAGACATGTCAAGTAGGCCTGTGTAGATGCATGAAAAACGGTTTTAAAAAATTTAAAAAAGAAACCCCAAAAATCAGTTATTATTTTTTTATAAAAAACGGATCTAACGATTTTGATAAAATTTGGCTTATTTGTAGCCTTTAATGTCTACCATATGCAAAAAACCGCAGCTTTCTAAAAATTCTCGTTTAGCTAATAATAATAATAATAACTGATTTTGGGGGTTTTTTTGGTCATAAACGGGGGTTGTTTTTCAAAATGTTTCAAAACCTTGTTTCGTGCCTCTATACATAACAGGCCTAATTGACGTGTTTGGTGCAAATTTGTTTGAAATCGATCGAATAGTTTTCTCTCTAGATAATAATAATAATATTTATTACTTAATCTCCTACTTTAATAAAAAATCACCTCTTCTACCCCACCCTACAAGTCACAGTGAATCTGTTTGATGATTTAAATACGTTTGTGAGAAAGTTGGCCTATGTGCCAGTTCCTGTTACCGTTTATTCAATTTATTAAAAGTATTCAAATTCTCAATTCAATTACCATCTTCCACGTATCTTAACAATATTACTTTCATTTATTATCAGGGATGACAAAAATAAAAAGCCTAAACAAAACTTCATAATTTAATTACACACCAACATACACAGCAGAACTAAAACACATCAACAATAACATAACCTAATCATATGTTGACAGTTAAGTAAAGTAAATAACTTATGTATTTGAAACTCAATTAGGTTATCAGCTGTTTAGAACCAATTATTTCCTATCAATTTAGTTGTAGCATACTGATGCAATTTTAAAACTCGGAATGTAACCAAAATAAAAGTGTAAATCAAATATTTAGCTTCACAGTGACTTAGAACTTGAAATTATCTTTTAAATAAAAAAAACAATCATCAAAATCGGTTGAATATTCACTTTAGGAAGTGAGTGAATAAAAAGCAGGATTTTTTAAAACATATAGATTACCAATTTATATATGTTTACAAAGTGGAAACATTGACTAGAGACTGTTTGAAGTT
Organism: Philaenus spumarius; assembly: GCA_018207615.1. Taxonomy (NCBI): domain Eukaryota; kingdom Metazoa; phylum Arthropoda; class Insecta; order Hemiptera; family Aphrophoridae; genus Philaenus; species Philaenus spumarius. Next base: position 24,335 of record JAGFPH010000885.1, read on the forward strand.
AGAACTTCAGGCTTTTATTTTTGTGTATTTTCATCGATTCAAAATACATCGATGCAACAAATAGATTTGTGCCCTTGTTATACACATCGGATTGATTCAATGTATCGAATCGTGAACATCGATGTGTATTGAATATCCATAGTTTGATGTAAAATACGGTAAACATTAAGTAGGTATGTATGTATTATAGAATTTTACAAGATGAAAATGTGTCTCTCTTTTTTTGTATATATGTATTTTATTAAGCGATGATAAGCTGTAGGAATAGCGGAGTCGGGCAATGGTGTTTATTTACGTTCGATGTCATTTACGCACTCCGATGTCATTGAAAAGATACGTCTAATATTTAATGAGTTAAACAAGTTGTATGTAAGTTTTACGTGTTTTATTCTAGGCCAGTCGGTAGAGGTAATTTCAGACCAAAAGTTCCAGTAATTTACAATACGGCTGATTTTTTTTTTTATAAGTACATTCAAGTATGTAGATTAACATAAAAAAAAGTTTACCAGTCTATCGATTTCCCAAAGTCGAAAAAAAATCGATTATCATTTTTTTTCTTCTATTATTCTTAATATTTCGAGCTGGGATGAAGATAGAGAAAAATAAAACATACCACTGTGTAGGGGAGGTATTTTTGAACAAAAAAGGGCATATGTATTTATTTCGTCCGAGCAATGGTTTGTCTGGAAAAAATTCGAAAATGCAGGTATGTATTTTGCAGCATGGAAATCACTAAAAGGGGACATCTTATTCATATATGAAGCGTTGGCTCATTCTAAATTGGCAAAATTTTAATATATCAAATTGAAACTTGACGTAGGAGTTAAAATATATATTTTAAACATTTATGCTGAGTCTCAGCTTGTTATCTTGAAAATGACCCGATCTAGGAGTCGATTTCGATTATCGATTTTAGGAGTACCGGACCCACGAACTAATTTCAATCTATTCCAGTTTCGTCAATTTTTGGAATATCAACACCAAATTTGTTTTACAAGTTGAGTACACCAGTATAAATATTCTTTGTAAGTATGAACGATTTTTTTCTTGTTATTTTTAAAAACGAGGCGCTTGAAAATAGTCTTCTGTTTTACCTATCTCGTTTTAACTATAACACTTTTGGATTCAACGACTCCATTTTCGACATTTTTGAACATATCGATTTAAAAATTGGTACAGAAGTTAAAAATACAATTGTTTTTTGCTATACTTATTTTAAAAACTATATTTTCAAAAATGACTAATCTGCAGCTGATCAACTCAAGCGTTTTGATGAAAAATCTAAAAAGGTCTAAAATTATACTTTTTTAATTTACTTGTGCTTTTAAAAGTAAATAATGAAAAAGGTTTATACTCCTTGAACTTGTTTGAATATATATATTTAACTTGTAAAAAAACTTTCAGGTTGATATTTTGAAAATTTTCTCAACTGGAGCCGATTAAAATTACTTCGTGGGTCCGGTACTCCTAAAATCGAGAAACCCATTGATGAGTCAAGTGGCTCTAGATCGGGTCATTTTCAAGATAACAAGCTGAGACTCAGCATAAATGATTAAAATGTATATTTTAACTCCTATGCCAAGTTTCAATTCGATATATTAAAATTCGGCCAATTTAAAATGACCCAACGCTTCATATATGAATAAGATGTCCCCTTTTAGTAATTTCCCCTGCTGCAAAATACATACCTGCATTATCGAATTTTTTCCAGACAAACCATTGCTCGGAGGAAATAAATACATATGACCTTTTTTATTGAAAAATACCTCCCCCATACGGTGGTATTTTTTATTTTTCTCTATCTTTATCATAGCTCGAAATATTAAGGATAATCGAAAAAAAATGATAATCGATTTGGGAAATCGATAGACTGGTAAACTTTTTTTATGTTAATGTACATACTTTAAGGTACTTATAAAAAAAAATCAGCCATATTGCAAATTACTGGTGTTTTTAACCTATACCGACTGGGCTATTCATTTATTTAATAGAACTTAACATTACAATTACGTATTACAGCATTTTCTTGCGTGTACTTTACAATATGCCGACAGGTGCAATGTAAACTTTCGCTGCATTTTAAATTGAATATTAGTAGTTTCAGTATGATCTCTTTAGCGAATTTCCATAGGAAAAATGAGTTATTGCAGTGGCCCTTATGGTAAGACCCAAGGTCGAGAGTAGCAAATGAGCACCGATCATGATCCCCAGAACACTTTTTGGGGTCATTAAAAATCATATATATATGTATATATTTATGTATATATGTGTGTGCACTCTAACGGACGCATTTTACGTCCGATTTGGACCAAATTTAGTAGGTACACACGTTGGTTGTCTAAGTCGCTTGGATGAATTCGTTAGCCAAAAAATTGACCGGAAGTAGACCAAATTTTTGACCGGAAGTAGCAATGTTTTGAGATTTTTCGTATTATAATTATTTTTATTTTATTTTTTAATAGACATACGAAGTAATTCTGCACATTTTGTTTTTTACGCGACCTTATAGCCCATCTGGTTCCCTCAAAAACAATCAAAACGTAAAATACCGTAAAAGTACCAGAATTAAATCCACGGCTTTTACCGTGGTGACCGATGGCAATATATTTGGTACATGCTGGCAGCACCTTCGTGAGTAGATCAATTTCCCAAATAGTTGTTTGAAACCCAAACACATAATATATGAATTTAATTTTGGAAATTCGCTCAACTCACGTCAGCGGTCCAGCTGCGTGGTCGAATTATTTATATTGTTGACTTGTTCTTGAGTTTATTATTTGTTGTTGGTATTAACAGGATTTTAACCCTGTGTTGATTTTGAGTGGATTATTTGGTTTTATGTGCGTTTTATTTTTTTAGTTTTGGGAATACTAATATTGCACAGAAATTAAATACAGTCTTTCTCACCGATGGAAAAATATCGAATTTAAACTTTGCCTATCGCTGACACTTCACTTGGTACGTTTACAGAATTATACGATAGTTCACCTCTGATGCAGCGTATTAATTACCCAGTAACGTAAAGCTGAAGTGACAAAATGTATCACAGAGATATATCACTCTGTTACTCGGATTTTGTTTATAATTTATGTACAAGCTATGGAGATGACGTCATAACATGAAGTCTTGATAAGGTAAATGTATACGCCTCTGTATTATGTTGCCATAGAAACAATGTAAAGTGTTGGATACAATAGAGAATGATCGATCATATGTCTATAGAGTATCATGGGAATAGTTGATGGTGCTGTTAAGTGTATTGGCATTGTGGTAGAGTCTATGTTACATTTTATAAGTATACTGACATTGTGGCAGGGTGTGGGTTACATTTAATAAAATAGTTGACTGGCATTGTGTATTGTAGTTACATTTTGTAAATATTGCTTTAAGCTTTGGAGACAGGTTTGATAACGTCTCTTTTACAAGGTCTTTATTCTCTGTTACTTTAATGTATTTCGATTTAACTTTAAAACTATGTATACATTAAACATGTTGCCAAAAGTAACTGTAAAGATATCATTTCAGTTTTAATGACAAAACTATTAAGATAAAAGCACCGTGCATCTGTGATAAAAGCACAGACGTAAATAAAACTAAACACCTCAACAAGACGAAGCAAACAAGTCTAAGTGAAAACACTTTTACAAAGATAGCGAATCTGTTCATTTTTACTTACTCAATATAGGCTACCTATAGTATAGAGAAAGTATAGTGATCGCAAAAAAATCGATGTCGAGATTTTTGTGGATGTATCCGTTTTGGAACACCCTGAGTCCAAAAAAAGTTTTTTTTTACAAAATGTCTGTATGTATGTATACAAAGCTAGAGAGAAAACTATTCGATCGATTTCGAAAAAATTTGCACCAAACATGTCAATTAGGCCAGTATAGATGCACGAAAAAAGGTTTTGGAAATTTTTAAAAACAACTCCCTTTTTGGCAAAAAAATCAGTTATTATTTTTTAATAAAAAACGGCTCTCACGATTTTGATAAAATTTGGCTTATTTGTAGCGCTTAATGTACCCTACCATATGCAAAAACCCGCATCTTTCAAAAAAATTTCGTTTAGCTAATAATAATATTAATAACTGATTTTTAGGGTTTTTTTTTGGCCAAAAAGGAAGTTGTTTTTAAAACTTTTTCAAAACCTTTTTTCGTGCATCTATAAATTAATAATTGACAAGTTTGGTGCAAATTTGTTCGAAATCGATTGAATAGTTTTCTCTCTAGCTAATAATAATAATATTTATTAGTTACTCTCCTAATTTAATGTACTATCCCCTCTCCTACTTTAATACAATTATGAAGTCACAGTTGGGGTTACATACGGGGGTTGGCGTGCGAAGCACGCAATGCATTTTGTATCGAAAATACTCCCAATGAGGGAGTTGGCGTGCGAAGCACGCAATGCACTCTGTATTGAAAATATTCCCAATACGGGGTTGGCGTGCGAAGCACGCAATGTATTACCCGATAATAATTTAAATATGTTTGTGAGAAAGTATGTGCCAGTTTCTGGTACCGTTTATTTGTAAGGTAAGTGTAAAAGTTTTATATTTACCGGAAATATTACTGTTGACAAAATGGACATTCTGTTTTAAATGAAATTTATGCATTATAAAACACGGCTGGTGGACAACGAGTATAGGTTCCCTGACGGTCATAAACATGGTTTAATTGGTTTACGAGGGGACACAAGAGATCTGCCACTTGACAGATTTGTTGGTTTAGGTTAGTGCCAGGTACGAGCGTAAAATGAGGACAAAGAGTACAGTTGACAACCACAAAAGGCCCAAACTTCAAAACAATAAACGGTACCAGGAACTGGCACATACTTTCTCACAAATTTATTTAAATTATTAAACAGATTCACTGTGACTTGTAGACTGGGGTAGGAGAGGTGATTTTTTATTAAAGTTGGAGATTAACTAATAAATATAATTATTATTATCTAGAGAGAAAACCATTTGAACGATTTCAAACAAATTTGCACCAAACTCGTCAATTAGGTCTTTATAGATGCACGTAAAAAGGTTTTGACGAATTTGGAAAAACAGCCCCGTTTATGACCAAAAAACCGCAAAAAAAACAGTTATTATTATTATTATTATTACCTAAACGAGAATTTGTATAAATATGCGGTTTTTTGCATATGGTAGGGCACATTAAAGGCTACATTTAAGCCAAATTTTATCAAAATCGTTAGAGCCGTTTTTTTATAAAAAAGTAATAACTGATTTTTGGGGGTTTTTTTTTCAAAAAAGGGGGTTGTTTTTCAAAAACTATACAGGCCTACTTGACATATCTGGTGCAAATTTGTTTGAAATCGATCGAATAGTTTTCGCTTTAGCTTTGTAGGTATATACAGACGGACATACATACATACAGACTGACATTTTGTAAAAACCACTTTTTTGGACTCAGGGGGTCCCAAAACGCATATTTCCACAAAAATCTCAACATCGATTTTTTTGCGATCACTATACTTTCTCTATACTATAGTATAGTGAGAAAGTAAAATCACAGCCTCCGTCAATCGTAAAACAATGCTTGACAAATTATTGCCCTATATATACAGAGAATACAATCTACAAAATGGATACATTTCATGTCGTGGACAAACACATTGGACCCACTTCTCAGATTGATCAGGGAATTTGTGTAATCAAGCAGTATCAATGGATTACATTTCTAATGCAGTCGCGTCGCGTCGTTTCTATGTCTATTTGGTTTATACTGTTTTTGTAACAAACCTATTTTGATTTTAGTTTATCAAATTCAATCTGCCTGCATATCTAAATTCGTCAGCACAAGACGTTCAAGTGTTCAATCGGTTAAAATTTTATCAAATTCCTAGCAGGGGTACCCGCTGCGTCGCTCGTAGATGTGAGTAAATAAATTAAAGAAACATTGGGTAAATATTGAGCGTTCACTGGCCCTAAACCGTCCATGAACAGCTATGCGCTAGTAAACGCCAAAACCTCGATTTCTGACAGTTTGTTTGAAGTGAGTATACTATCAAGTCTAAGAGTACATTTTACTTTTATAGCCCAGTCGGTATAGGTTACAACTACCAGTAATTTGCAATACGGCTGAATTTTTTTTATAAGTACATTAAAGTATGTAGATTAACATAAAAAAAAAGTTTACCAGTCTATCAATATCCCAAAGTCGAAAAAAATCGATTATCATTTTTTTTTTCGATTATCTTTAATATTTCGAGCTGGAATGAAGATAAATACCACCGTATAGGGGAGGTATTTTTCAACAAAAAAGGTCATATGTATTTATTTCGTCCGAGCAATGGTTTGTCTGGAAAAATTCGATAATGCAGGTATGTATTTTGCAGCAGGGGAAATCACTAAAAGGGGGAAATCTCATTCATATATGAAGGGTTGGCTCATTCTAAATTGGCCGAATTTTAATATATCAAATTGAAACTTTACATAGGAGTTAAAATATATATTTTAAACATTTATGCTGAGTCTCAGCTTGTTATCTTGAAAATTACCCGATCTAGGAGACGATTTCGATTATCGATTTTACTAGTACCGGACTCACGAACTAATTTCAATCTATTCCAGTTTCGTCAATTTTTGGAATATCAACATCAAATTTGTTTTACAAGTTGAGTACACCTGTATAAATATTCTTAGTAAGTATGAACGATTTTTTTAATGTTATTTTTTAAAACGAGGCGCTTGAAAATGGTCTTCTGTTTTACCTATCTCGTTTTAACTATAACACTTTTGGATTCAACGACTCCATTTTCGACATTTTTGAACATATCGATTTAAAAATCGGTACAGAAGTTAAAAACACAATTAATTGTTTTTGCTACACTTATTTTAAAAAATATATTTAAAAAATTTACTAATCTGCAGCCGATTAACTCAAGCGTTTTGATGAAAAATCTAAAAAGGTCTAAAATTATACTTTTTTAAATTACTTGTGCTTTGAAAAGTAAATAATAAAAATGGTTTATACTCCTTGATCTTGTCTGAATCTATATATTTAACTTGTAAAAAAACTTTCAGGTTGATATTTTGAAAATTTTCTAAACTGGAGCTGTTTAAAATGAATTGGTGGGTCCGGTACTCCTAAAATCGAGAAACCCATTAATAAGTCAAGTGGCTCTAGATCGGGTAATTTTCAAGATAACAAGCTGAGACTCAGCATAAATGTTTAAAATATATATTTTAACTCCTATGTCAAGTTTCAATTCGATATATTAAAATTCGGCCAATTTAGAATGAGCCAACGCTTTTTATATGAATAAGATGTCCCCTTTTAGTGATTTCCCCTGCTGCAAAATACATACCTGCATTATCGATTTTTTTCCAGACAAACCATTGCTCGGACGAAATAAATACAAATGACCTTTTTTGTTGAAAAATACCTCCCCTACACGGTGGTATTTTTTTATTTTCCACTATCTTCATCCCAGCTCGAAATATTAAGGATAATCGAAAAAAAATGATAATCGATTTTTTTCCGACTTTGGGAAATCGATAGACTGGTAAACTTTTTTTTATGTTAATCTACATACTTTAAGGTACTTATAAAAAAAATCAGCCGTATTGCAAATTACTGGTACTTTTGGTCTAAATTGACCTTTACTGACTGGCCTATTAACATTTTCTACATCTGCAGTTACATGACACAAAATAAATCAGCCTATACTGAACCGACACATGTTTCATGAAAGCATTTAGATTTATTACCATACCAACCAAATTGGCAAATTTAGAATCAGGTAATTATTCTTCACAACCAACAGATTTTTTTATGTTGGGTAATAGCAAACACAAACAACGAAAAGGCTTAACTTACTATATCACAATTCAAACACCTACCACAATTAAAATCATACCAACTTTATTCTTTACTTGGCCTATTTTTGACCAGTTTGAAATATTGCTTTACCGCATCACACTTTTGGCATAACTTATACCTGACAGAATAAACTTAGAACACAAAATCTCACAACTAATACGTTTATTAACTTAACGCGTTTCAACGACAAAGTCGCCATCTTCAGTGATGCACGAGCTACAATAGTCAAACTATAACTAATCTTACAGTGCTCCATCCCCCGTATTTATACAGAATTCAAAGAGGGCGTGGCTTAAGACTACGTTACATTAGTGGGGCGTTACCAATTGCCTTTCGTTATTATAACTAGCCTAACAATAACTAAATAACTAAAAAAGTTACTGACCTAATAATAATCTCATACGATACATTATTTTTATATTAATATAGAATTTTGTATGGTTCCCAGTTCATTATTTACAATTATTTTACAATGTTTGTTAATGTGTTAAGTTTAGTTACATTTTTTATAAAGAGTTTTCTATTTTAAAATTATGGTCTTCATCTAAAAAATGTTTAGCCATAGCAGATTTATCTGGCCTATTGTACTTTATATGAGAAAAATGTTCTTTAATTCTTGTCTTCATACTTCTTTTAGTTTGGCCTATATATTTCTTCTGACACATTTCACAGTTTATACAATAAATTCCAGATTTGTCCAGTTCTTGAATTTTATCTTTAGGATTTCCTAACATGTTACCAAGATTGCTCTCAGCTGACATAGCTACATTTAAATTTGCATATTTAGCTAGCGATTTTTTAACAGTACAAGACAATGGTGGAGCAAACGTTGTTTTGACCCATTGTTGTTGGAGTTTGTTGCTTTCCAGGGTAGATCTCGATTACTTAATTTTCTTGAATTTCGAATCGAATTGAACATTGAAAATGTAACTAAACTTAACACAATAGATGCTTGGGAAACTTTTTATATTAACAAACATTGTAAAATAATTGTAAATAATGAATTAGGATCCATACGAAATTCTATATTAATATAAAAATAATGTATTGTTTGAGATTATTATTAGGTTAGTAACCTGTTTAGTTGGTTGTATGACTACACGACTGAATGCGACCTGGAACCCTTGGGGGGCAATAAATATATCTGCAGGGCTACGACAGCACGACGTTGCCGAATCTCGTTAGCGGCTCAGTCGTATAGACGTAGTCTGCGCGAGGCCCCAGCCCCTAATCCCTCCGCGTCTACCTGCGCGGCTGTCTTGAAGAAAACTTTATCCATACCAGAACTAGAGACAAAGAGACTCTTCTAGCGATTATAAAAGAAAGAATTCTGCCAGGTACAAAAATCATAAGCGATTGTTGGAAAGCATATGAATGCTTAAGTGTATACCTACATACTATTTACGTTTCTTCATATTATATAATTAGAATTAAAAAAAACTAGAGAACTTACCTAAACTGTTTAGTCACAGTATTTTGCCGATAACAGTATGATTATAATATTTGTATAGTTATAATATTTCTTCGTCTTATCTCTTTATATAATTAGAATAAAAAAAAAACTAGAGGACTTACCTAAACTGTTTAGTCACAGTATTTTGCCGATAACAGTATGATTATAATATTTGTATAATTATAATATTTCGTCGTATTATAATTACGAGAAAGGTGGATGCTCTTTAATAATGGTCGTCAACCCCAAGCGTAGACATCCCTGACAATCGCTCTCTCTCCCTCCCTCACACTCTCTTTACCCCGGCCAAGCCGTGCAGACTACGACTGCACGACGGAGCCCACTCGCAGCTGCACCACCGTCGTGTAGTCGTAGCCCTGCAAACCAGGTAAACCGATGGCCCTTGGCAGTTTTATTGCACCGTCGTGTTGTCGCTTTACCGTTTAGTTATATAGTTATTGTTAGGCTAGTTATAATAACGCAAGGCAATTGGTAACACCCCACTAATGTAACGTAGTCTTAAGCCACGCCCTCTTTGAATTCTGTATAAATACGGGGGATGGAGCACTGTAAGATTAGTTATAGTTTGACTATTGTAGCTCGTGCATTACTGAATATGGCGACTTTGTCGTTGAAACTCGTTTGAGTTAATAAACGTTATTAGTTGTGAGATTATGTGTTCTAAGTTTTTATTCTATCAAGTATATCTTCTCACAAGTCAAGCTCAATATGTATTCATAACTTATAACTTGAAAATTGCTCTATTAAATATAAAAAAGTCTCTGACCAAATCAATCGTCATTAATGTTAAAATATTATAGTATACAATAATCTGTTTGCATTTGCTTCGCCGCGGTGGGGAGGGTTGGTGGGCGAAGCTGAGCCCTCGAGTCAGTATAAAGCAGTTTACATAATTAATTATCGTCCTGCATATACGACGAAGTTATTCTGTATGATTCGTAGATATCAGAAATTGAAGTAAGTTACTATCATGAAAAAAAATGTTTTCCTTGTAAACTAAAAGTTCATTTCATTATAAAGTTTACAAAATTACCTTCAACATTCAACGACAAACAAAAGCTTTACCAAGTTCGTTGTGTTTTAAAAATAACAAGTTATTATATTGTCTGTCGGTCCAGACATTGAATCTGTTTTTCCCCGCAGAAGCTTGTATTTACTTTGCCGTATTGTGTTACTTCTCTTAATTGACAGTTTCAACAATGGCTGCGGATCCTACAACATCATCTGTTTACAGATTTTCTAAGTAAACATTTTTGCAACATAATATTTTGTTACGAGTATCTATCTCTATTTTAGAAATTTCCCATTTTATATTTTCCGAAAAATATTGTCGTATGTCACATTCATTCTGGCCTAAAGTGATTATTTGTATACATTAGTAAATCTACGTATTTATATACATATATATTTTCGAATTTGAATTTTTAGTGGAATTATCTGTTTTGGTGCTCCCTGAACCCCAAAAAATTACTTTGTGGAATTATCTATGTTGGTGCTCCCTAAATTCAAATAAATTAGTGGAACTATTTTTTTTTTTTTGTATTCCCTAAACCCAAAAAACTGGTTTTTTGGTGAGTTCTGTCCGTGTGTCTGTTAGGATGTGTACAGAGCTGGAGACCATACCAACGGTCCGATTTTAATGAAATTTGGTATGTAGGTGTAGTACTGGAATATCTCCAGGCTTTTTTTTCATTTTGCCAAATTTTGGATTTTTAATCAGTTTTACCCCCAAAAATGGCCAAAAAACGAGAAAAATAAAAATTTCTCAAAAACGGCTCAAACGATTTTGATAAAATTTTGCTTATTTGTAGCTCTTAATGTACCCTACCATATGGAACCGCATCTTTCTAAAAATTCTCGTTTAGATAATAATAATAACTGATTTTTGGGGTTTTTTGGCCAAAAAGGGGGTTGTTTTTCAAAAATGTTCAAAACCTTTCTTCGTGCATCTATACAGGCCTAATTGACATGTTTGGTGAAAATTTGTTCGAAATCGATCGAATAGTTTTAATAGTAATAGTAATAATATTTAATTTATTAGTTAATATTTTGAATGAAACTAATATGAAACTTAATATGGATGTGTATTACATACATCTAATATTTTCCATGGTATGTCCTACTTTTGCAATTCTAAATAACCACCTCCTAAGATGCTACTGTTGATGATGTTTCAACTTGGAGAAAGTATGTGGCAGTTATCTGGTACCGTTTATTATATAATTTATTATACAAACTATTTTTAATTTCTTAGATGACCATATTTATAATATATTAAGGATTAAGTTATATTTAATTTAAACACAAAGATAATAATTAATTAACTGTACCACACCGTACCATTTTTACATACTAGATTTTTACTTCTCATATATATTTATGGTGAATAATATGGATTATTATATTTTTATTTCCTTGATTAATCCTATTAACTATTGGTTTTCATTCACTTAATACTTACTTACTTTTATTCAAAACGTTAAGTTGCACTGACATACAATATGTCCTATATTTTATAATTTTATTATTTTACTCTGCACCTATAAAAGAAATTTATATACAAACTTGGTAAAGTCAAATTTAAATTAATAGTTTTGTGTTTTTACTTTAGAGACACAAAACTTTAAAGTTGAACCAATTGTATTTTAATAGGATAGGAATTAATCAAACCTACCGTTGAAAGGCTACAGCTGTTTAAAAAATCGCAAAACCAAAAACTTAAATAAAAACGCAGACTTTTTGTGTTATAACTCCTAAACTACGCAACTTACGGAATCGGCTCAGTGATCATTGAATCGTATCAGCGGCCATTTGAAATAACTCGGCAAGCTGAATCCAATCAAACTGAATATAGGCGCTACCAGTCTAAAGTTATACGCAGAAACGTACCCAAAACAGGGCGAAATAGTCGTCCTTGTCGACTAATGACGTCACGACCTTCGAACGAATGGAATTTTTCGAATGAGGTTTTCTCCTAAACTTTCCCGAAGAAATGCTGCTTTTAATGGTTGAACCCC
>JAGFPH010000885.1:68678-100629 GCA_018207615.1 Philaenus spumarius
TATTTCTTATCATATATTTTCTCTGTGACATGGCTGTTAGTGTTACAACTAGGCAGACAACACGTTTGTGTAGTGCACATAATATGAAGCTATTGGTACTGAAAAAGGAAGCTGACGTATTGGTATTACCCGGTACGTTGAAAGCGAGTCGATAGTAACGCATCGTCAACACGGGGCCCGTGTATACACCACATTTTTGAGGCGTTGTCAACCTCGAATCACTTCCAAGATGGACACCATTCAGTTAGACTGTCTAGGTGTATTAAAATAGTAGTAACATATGAGGAATTGTGTAGGAGGAAGGCTAGACGATGGAGCATTGTCTCACCAACCTCGTTCCAGTATTTAGCTTTCAATTGTTTATTGTTATAATCCTTTGACTTAACGTATCTTAGAGATGGCTGCTGTTCGATAGCGTAAATATCGAGTTGGTTGCGATTCAATACTTGTGACTTTTATATGTAATGTGATTGTAATATATACCTAAGAAAAATGTATTCCTGGCTTCCTGTTTTCTTTATTTTTTTTAGGTTTGGGGGGGAACGTTTTCCCAGTTCTCTCCCCCCCCCCCCCGCATGGATCCGCCACTGCACTCAGCAAATCACTTTTAGAAAGTTATCTTCACAGGCTGAACTTTCACTATCTACCGCTTTGAGGGTTACTAAAAAATTTAAACTGCGTGCTTACCGTACTGCATCGGTGTCGTTCATGAACTGAAAGAAGTTGACCACGGTAAATGTCTACAGTATTGTCGCTGGATGCGTTCTCTTGTAAATGACAACAGTTTTGAAATTTTGGGTCGTATTTTTTTTAGTGACGAGGCATGGTTTCACTTGGATGGTTACATTAACAACCAAAACCGGAGAGCTGAAAATTCTCACTCGTTTCACGAACGGACACTACACGCACGTGAAATTGGTGTGCGATCTCCCGGCATCGTGTTATAGAGCCTTAATTTTTTGATAATTCTGTAGATGGTGTGGTTTATCGCAACTTAATTGAACAATTTATAGCCTTGTTAGATTTACATGAACGATAGTGCTGGTTCCAGCATGATAACACAACGCGTCATACTTCTAATGAAACGCTGGATATGTTACTGGAATTTTTGGCTGTTTGATATCAAAAGGATTGCAGCCTCCAAAATCCCCAGATCTTACTCCTGCAGACTTTTCCTTTGAAGATATTTAAAAGTAAGGTTTTTTCAAAACAATCCTCATGCATTTGACGAATTGAACGATAACAGTGAAAGTGAGATTTCAAACATTACTGAGCAAACACTACGAAAAGTGGCTGCAAATGGTATGAACTGTGTCCGAACCTTTATTGCAAACGGAGGAATTCATTTTGAACATTTATTATAAAAGTTTGAAGGTAATTTGAATATTGTATAATTATATATTAATTTTATAAGTAATAAATTCACATCATTAAAAATAGGTTTATGTCCTTTTTTAAACATCCGTCAAAGCAATCCAATGTACATCCTGCCTTTTAAACATACCGAGTCAATGGGCACAAAATAGTAGATGACAGTTTTAATATTTATTGTTTTTAGTCATATTATATTTCATACGCTCAAATTAATGATTTTCTCAAAAACATTGGGTCGTTTGTTTTTAACTTGGGCAGACGTACACAATTGCTGGTATGAAAGACCGTATGCTGGAACTGTGTAAAATATTTAATTCATACTTAGGTTTTATGAAATATATAAAGGCCTACCTTATGGAACACTATAAATATCTTCAAACGATCCGTTTCTCGTAGAGAATCTAGTAAAATATTGAGTGCAATCAATGTCCTTAAAATTGTGTCTTGCCCTGATGAGAAAATAAAAGAGCAATCAATGAATAAGAAAATAAAAGGAAAATAAAACTAAACAATAAAATTTGTATACTTTTTTATTTATATTGACATTCAAAAATGTTACAATTGGGAGAGGAAAATTATAAAGAAATAATTTATTCAATAAAAAAATTTAACAAAAACAGAATATTTTTAAATAATAATATATTTTAACAAGGGGAGAAATAAGTTGAGTTATCTAACAGTGTATGAATAAATAATTGTTTACAAATCCACCGGTTTTACAAAACAAAGTACTAATTACAGAAGCTAACGGTCACAACCTCACATAAATACTGTACAAAAAATAAACTATAATAATTACATTTTAATCTAATTTTTTTAAATCTAAACACAAATAAAATGATATTTGCTATTTTCATTTTACAGTAATCCTTTACCCAGTTACCGCCTGGAATTTTAAATTATACTATAGACATCTACGTAAATAAAGTTAACGGTTTTGCCTAACAATATTTATTTGTCAATTTTCAATTGAGAAAAATATTTTTACCAATTCGAACTAGTCGTTTATTTTTACCAGTTTTGCTGAAAATAGACAAAATGTTTACCCGAACTAAGAACATAAACAGAAGCGATACACGTTTTTAATACACTTATATTGCCTTGAAAGAATATTGCCCAATGAAAGTATTGCACAAAGTTCCAAAATTATTTTAACTAAATTTATCCCTCTTTGTGAACTGTTTTAAATTTTAAAACAAGGTAAACATAAGATTGTTTTAATCCTTTATTAAAGTCACACTACTACTGGTAATTTTAATGGAATTTAAAATTAGTTAAAAACTATTACAACTTGACTATCGTGTATATTTCCATTTTACCCAATTTTACAAAATCGACTCGCCTAGCAAGTGTCATACGACACGCAGAAATAAAGGCTCTTACAAATAAATAACGAAAAGCAAATAACAAATAAAATATTAGCGATAAACTTTTAATGTTGTAAGAATACATATTTTATAATCACTGAATAAGTACAATCGAGTTTAAATCAATTACAAAAACTGGACAGTAAATTCATTTCTTGCAGCAATACTTTTAACAAACAGATATACTTCAGCGAACCTTGCACTACCTTATCAAGGGAGCAGAGTATACACATTATTGCCACTAATATTTCCATGGACGGCATTTCCAAATAATTTAAAATCTTGGAAATAATCAATAGTCGACGTGCAGTGCGAATAGTGATAGCCTAGGCCGCTTTGATTCATGGTTGAGGAAAGACGTGTATTGGACAAAGTTTTGTTGTGAATTGAAGTGAATTAGTTACATGTATAAATTTGTTTTCACAGTTAATTGACTATAGTTCATTTATTATGTATCTGGACTTACTGCGCAAGCATCCAGATGCAGGTCACCGCTACCCCCACTACTCTACTCTGATCCAAATACCTCTGTCCGGGTATACGATAATGTGTTTGTATTTACTTCGCAAAGAGTGCAGATGGGGGAAAATGTTGACTGGCATCATCACAAGGTTTCAGCTGTTAGCTTTACATTCAAGTACACTGCATACAATAGCTTGAGGAGCTCTGGCCAATGCCCTTGATTTAAATGTGAAATGTTTTCCGATTGTATCACTGTTTTATGTTTATAGTAACTCTATAAATCAATTTTGGTGAACAACTATATCAAATTAATTAAAAATATAATTTGTAGTTGTATTTGAAAAGCTGTGCTCAAGATAACTTATGGTTAAGCCCACTGGATATACAATTAAATCTTAATTTTTAATGAAGCAATTCATTACTGGTTTTTTTTTAATTTAGGGATAAACCCTTATTTTAAGAATTACAACATTACCTTGAATTGCGATCTTGCATTTACATTTACGTCCTGTATATTGACGACCCGGTTTTGACCTCACTGGGTCATTAACAAATCTTCTTAATACATATTAAATTACATATACATTTACACTCACATACACTTCACATTAAATTTGAATGGTGTACCATGATATGGCTTGTCAATTGATTTAAAATGTGGATGCATCCTTTCACGTCTACAACCGGGTCGTAAATATACAGGACGCCTAGATCGCAAATGCAAGGTAATGTTATAATTCTTAAATTCCACATTGGGATCAAGAAGTAGGATTCATAATCCCTTATTTTATTTTTATTTGTACATTCCTATGAGCAGTTCTGTACTTAAAGCTTTTAACTATATTTTTTTGTTATTTACTTAACATCAGATGATAGACTAATAAATTGAGGGAGTAGCCATCGGACATGGCGTCGCCCTTTTATTATTATTGTTAGACTAGTGGAACCTGCAATGCTTTGCTATTGCTTGATTAAATTTTAAGGGTAGTTATCCCATATCATCCCTTTGAATTAAGTAACTGAATTGTAAAAAACGTTTTTATATCAATTAAGAATAATATTTAATAATTGGCGAAAATTTACTATTCGAACCTCGGTTGATAATTTTGCAGACGACGATGTTTGTTTTACATTCTACTACTAATACAGGTTGAATACAGGTAAGCATACTGCGACTAAAGACTATAACTTAGAACTTAAGACTATTTTTTAAAAATTATTCTTGCATTTCTGTTGCCTTAGGTCATCCGAGGGGCAATAGTAAATTTGCACCAAATAATTTGAGCTTTATAGCTTGTAGGAATTTATTTATATTTATAGGGGTAGCTTACTACATTTAAATCTATTTGTTTGTAGTGATCATATTCTCTCAAAAACATGGTTATGTGTAAATTGTGAAATTTTAGTGAAATTAGTTGAGTAGTTATTGAGAATATAAAAAAGTTAGTGGATTAATATTGAATTTTAAAGGTAGTTATTCTATTTCCTCCTTTGACTTGAGTAATCAAATTGCAAATAGTTTTGTATATACCTTAAAAATAATATTACATAATTTTAGCTTTATAGCTTGTAGGAAGTTAGTTTAATTTATATTTATTGCATAGAGGTAGCAACCCCATTTCAACCACTGAGACTGTAGTAATTGTAACGTATAAACACTCCTGGCAATGATATGGATAAAGTGTGAAATTTTTAGTGAAATCGGTCGAATAGTTTTTAAGTCCATAGAGGACAAAGAAAAAGACATTATTGTTACATTAAATCCATTTACAAAGCTTACCTATAACACTCACTATGCACACTGCTACGTTATAACTTCATATTTTAGTGATCCATAAAACACGTGTTGAAACCATTTCTTGTTATTTGAGCTTTACTAAATGATGTACTTAATTGACACTAAATATAAACAAATACACAAGCGTAATCAATTTGATTGGAGAATTTAATTTGTAACCGAGAAACAATTTACATCACAAACGAGTTCTGAACCATACATGTTTGCCTATTAAAAGATTTACTTGCAAACTTCCAGCATTGCTTTTGTAATAGACTGAAATTGAAATTGCATATAAAACAATTTGAAAAACATCAAAACCCACAGTGAGAAGAAATTAATTAACCTTCTCTTTAGAAGTTTGTTTTCAGTATTTAATATTCTGCCTTAAAACTGCCTAATTGATCAGCTGATTGAAATTAATGTACTCATAAGAACCGCAAGAATGTCTTTGTAATTTTTTCATAATAATTTTAGTAAACACATGTGAGTGCAGAATTTAAACGCAAATTTATGTATTTTATTTTCTAGATACTTGAACAAAATTTATAAACACAATCTTCGCAATCATGAGGACAGAGATTAACAATTATAAGTAAAGGATTGATAATCAATAAACAGTATCCTAAATAAATAATACAACTTTTTTTTGCACTTTCACAATTACTTTATTGAGTTGTGCCGACCATGGTTTCGGCATTACCAAAGGCAACTTACACACTAAAGGTACAGGTAGTTCAATACACAACAAGCTTGGCAAAAAGAAGGCCAAAATACCCTTAGGTTAGGAATGGGGGACGAAAAATGTGGGCCATGACAATGGTTGAAGAAGTACCGAGTTACTTAAATCTAATTGAACGTTTAAAACTTGAGTCCTTATTGATTAACATCTTTTTTTTAAATGAGAATTATATTTCAGTCAATCGCCACTTCTTCGACCATTGTCATGCCAAGATCTTCCTCCCTTCTCTAAATTAACTGTATTTTGGCCTACTTTCGCCAGGCTAAGTAGTGTATTGAACTCTGTACCTTTAGCCTTCGAAGTTGCCTTCGATAATGTAGTAGCTGGCAAAACCATGGTAATAATGTAACAATAATAATAATAACCATCAATAAAGTAATTATGAAAGTGCAAAAAAGTTTTATTATTTACTATAGCGGAATTTCACCAAGAACCTATGGTCGTTAGTGTAAGTTAAAATAAACTAAATTCTAATTTTGTTTTTGTAGGTAAGGAATCAATTTCTTCAATTAGGTAGTTTAGAATACCGGCTAATAAAGTTAAAAACATAAACCGATCGACAAGAATAGAATCATTCAAACTTGTAGCCTGAATTTCGCACATCTCTAAATCCAAATTTAAATTCAGGAATAGTTCAAATTGACTACACTTGTTCTTGATACATTTGAATTTTATCTGAGAAAAAAAACATGATTATTTTCAACAAAACAAAAAAATAGGAAATACGTATATATATTTCTTATTCACTAATTTTAGGAGCAACGAATTACAAGAGCTTAGGTATTAAAACAATTTGGCCTCGACCAACACTTTTTCTAAAGAATTCGTTTAATAAAATATGATTTAAGTAATTCTCTATATATTATGATTTCATGGTACTAGTAATTTCATTTAACATGATCTATTTTCTAATCCATATTCCATAGTGATAAAATGGTCTACGTGAAAACTTCTACACAAGAAATGCACAAACAGTATTCATATTAAAAACTTAAGTACTCCGTACATTGCGATCTATAAATAATTTAACCTTTACAATATTACGTTAACAAATAAATATATACAATAAATAATTTGCCGGTTTGCACCCTGACTTTTAATTTGTAAATTTATTAAAGGAACAGAATCATATTAAGAAATAAGAAAACTGGTTGCACCTCTGCTATACATGATTTTATAATTAAATACAAGCGGTTTCGGACTATAAAAATATATTAACACTAATGTAAAATAAAATACAATATATAAATAAATCTTCAAGTAAAATAGGCTTAGTTTTAGAAATGTTTTTATTATTATTTTTGAAAACAGATTAAATAAATCGGAATTTTTTCCGATTTTCTTGCACCTATCTAGTTATCATATATTATCTAATTCTCTCCAATTGCAGAAATGGAAATACATTTTTCGTTCTTTTTATTTATAATATAACATAAAATTTTATCAATAGTTGTGTAATAAATTATGTGATTAGGAAGTTTGAGTTTTTTAAAACAGAGTACGGAAAACTGTACTTTTCACTCCCATTCTTACTTTTCATTTTAATACATTGATGCACCTTAATTTACAATTTCATACAAAGTTCCATCATCGCTTTGCAGTTTAAAGACAACCTGAAGGGAATATACATTAGGTCAAGCGTCAAATTTCTTTTATCAAGAACTTTATATCCAACAGGAAATGCAACCTTGGAACTCAGTTTGATCTTTTTGTTTACTAGAACTAAATAATACATTAAAAAATACATAGAACCCTGTATTATTTATAACTTTCTATATACATAAGATAAAATAGGAAACAAAATACGCAGGGGAACAGAATGTATTTTTCTGTCTTATATTAATAAAATTCTTTGAATTATTAAAATTTCAAATGGAACGGAAAACTTTTATATTTAAAAATGGACAATTTCAGAAGGATGGATTCGCTGCTTTGATTATTGTGTACTTGGATGGGATGTTTCCTTACGTTACTAAATATAAACATTTGTTATGCACCAATAGTATATTGACCAGCACAATACAGCGATCGCCACTACATAGCCGTATATCTTAAAATAGCGAGCAAAATCCAATCTTTATAATACGAGTTGACAAATATACTACACATATGTACTAAGTCATATATTGCTAAACAAATTATTTCCGTTTGGAATATTTTAAGCAACGTTGACTCCTCTAAACTGGCAATTAGTTGGCGTTCAATTAAAACTAAAACAAAGCGAGCGTTTTTATATTATCGTACAAGCATTCCCTTTTAAATTAAACCGAAAGATTCTGTTTGCGAATAATTCCTTTAAACTGGGCTTTAACATTTATACAGAAGCGAGAATAAAAATAGATTGCAAGAGTTTTTAAACTGTTCTAATTATACAATGCACTTGTTTATAAAATTTAATAACGTATCACATTTATAAAATAGAAAATATTCTTGAGTGTTGATGAAATTCATGCAAAAAGAGAACTAAAAAACAAAATGGCAGTACGAATAGATTTTGCCGATCTTATTTTCATGCTAAAAAAAATAGAATGTTTTATTTCCTGTCAGTCTAAAAAATGTACATTCGTCGCCAAGAATGTATGAAAGTCTAAAATTAAACGGTAGAAAGAACAGTCGAAGGTTTAAAAATTGACGCAGTGCTTAAAATAATAAATAACAAAACTGTACACGAGTTGCATAATGAAGGAATATAACTAATGTTTGTACATGAAGGGGTTTCGGACGTGATGATGTTATTTGCTATATCTGGGTCCAGGTTTCCCCATGGTGCCGACGGAGCTTAGACCTTCTCCACGGCTGCGTGATCGATGGATTGTGGATAGTCCTTCACCTGAAATAAACAAATCATTTCGATGTAAGAACGCAAAATGTATTTAAAAGTCGCATGGTCGATTAATTATTAAGCAAAAATAAATTAACTAAGCAAAAACAAAAGAAAATTACAAGACCACTGGAACATAAAGATAAGACGACCTTCGTAGCAAGGGAATACGGAAATATAATTCCAAAAATAGTATCTTACAATGACATTTTGAACTCACTAAAACATTAAGAAATTACTCAGCCATAAATTATATATAGGCCAAACAGGAACCACTTTCATTAAAGTTTTAAAGGGCATCTGATGAAAAAGAATATCAAGAATAATTGCACGCCTCCTTATTGACGAAAACCATTCTTATACAGATTTTTTTTTTAAATTAAAACCACCACATATATGCAGAAAAGGGAAATATATGCAATCGTTAGAATTAAAAAGAATTTAAATATGATATACACAGCTTAGAGAACGAGCAACTAAATTTCTCCTCGAATATATTATACGATATTGCTAACAAAATCCAAGATGCAAATCTTAAATAAACACTGCTGGGGAGTTGTAGATATGAGACGTTAGTTGTCCTAGAACATTGATACCATGTGTCGCGTTAGATTATATGCCGATTAAGTGTTATTTGTGTAAATGTTGTAAGTTTGTCAGCAACTTTCGTGAATTTTAATGTATTAACGATCTCAAGTGAGTGAAAAACTCTGAAGATGGAGCAGATGCTCCGAGACGTGTAAGTATTATAACAAGAGAGAAGTCAAATGGTGGAATCTATATAAGGTAACTCATTGTTATTCAAGGAAAATCATACACTGAATTCTATACAAAGGGTTATATTTTTTTAGAAATCTAGAGTTTTCATTCATAACTTTAAATATCACACTTGCATGATATTATTCTTACTAGTAAGTAAACTCCATGTGTGCTTGAGCCGACATATTTATTTGGTGATGTTGCAGTTCGTAGAGTAAAAACATAATACTAAATCATTTCGGTGTATCGATTGTAATGAACCTGCTGGCGAGGATTTGTCTAGTGTTTAGAATTTATAATATGTACACTAAGAAATTGTTTCCAAGGCATGACAGGGTTGCGAGTAGAAGAGTTGTGATGCCTTGGCCTTGAGTAAGAGAGAAGTGAAAGTCAAATACAATGTTTTACTAGGCTTGCAAGAGTTTATAAGGTAAATGTGATAAAAGAAATAATGATTGACGTGAATTTACTTAGAACTATAAAGTAATAAAAATCAAGAGTATTATAATATGTTTAATTAAGTAGCAAAAGATAGAAATATACAAGAAAATAATGTTTATAAATTACACTATTTTAATAAACAAAACAAAAAACGTCCTCAACCAACCCTTATTTTGTTATCTGTTTTGTTAGTTTTTTAATAATTTATTTACTGAAAATTTAAATAAAGGCGACTAATAAAGCATACATATAAGACATAAACAAAAACAATGTACAGTAGAGTCCCAAAAATCTGCCTATTCCGATCAGGGTTCAGAAAAAATTCCTGTTTTTTAAACTTAAAAAACAGAAGAAATGAAAAAGACGTTAGTGATAACTTAGTAGCACTCTCACAATTGCCCAATCTTTTTAACACTTCAAGTTTTTCTTTTAAAGTACACGAAGCATGACTTCGTTTACTCGCTATGTTTAATGTTTAACAGTTGACGTCAAGGACTACGAACAAATAAAAAAGGCACAGTTGTAATATATGTGAGTTTCAGGGTTTTAATTAAGTAAACAGGGGTATAACGTAAAGGGAGTAGTAATGTAAATTTTGGATGATTTAGCCTATTTTAAAAGACCACATTTTTATAAAAAATAACAAACATAGAAATTCAAAGGGGGAATGCAGACAAGTTTAATTTAATAATATTTCAGTCATAAAAAATCATTTATAAAGTAACAAACCAAAAGTAAAAGATATAAAGAACTTAGATATGTTTTTAAAAATAAAGAGAATACGTCATCGTAAGATAGCCTCTACAACGGGTGTACTATAAAATGAAACAAGATTTTAGCCTCGGAACGGGTGCGAAAGAGGAAGGTTGCATACAAACTATAACAACAAAACGATCAGGATTGGTTGAAAGAGATCACGTGACATGACGTCATCGTGTGCATGAGGTAGTTGCCGGAAGAGATGCTAAGGTCTCACTTGTTGCAGATAGGTCTGAGTGGACAGACGTGTTTTGGCGAGGTGGTGGTGAAATGATTTCACAAGTCTAATTTTTGCGGTATTTAAAGACTAAACACAATTGAATTATGTTTAACCTTATAACGGCCAAACGACACCACGACACCAGGTTAGACGGCGCAAACGCAACAACTTCACACATTTGCATAAATTTGCATATACTTGCATAAACGATAATTTTAAACCACTTAAAATTATCCAATCGTAATAAAACTGGCACCATTGGAAAGGAAATGAATTAAACTTTAATTTTTGTATTTACAACTTTTTCGTAAAACGTATATTTACATACGTAATCATCGTTTTAAAATGTGCACATCGGCCTACAGCTCTTTCCACGCGGGAATCTGCGCACAATTCTACTGTTATTTCTCACTCTTGCAACGTTTCCCACCATCTACAATAATGTTTCTTTGGCATTTCTAACATACCGTTGGATTGGTTGTGATTTCATCTTTCTGTTGGTGTCTTCCAATCAGATTTCACAGTACATTTACTGCGTCAAACAAGATTTACTGTAAACCCTTGCTCATTGGACAGTCTCTCAACCGATAAACACGCCTTTTGTCAACGATTATTTAGTAGGCAACGCCCAATGATTTGACAGATTGCTTTATACGATTTTGTAGACTAAAGTCTGTAGTATCTAATGGTAGTAAGTAAACTGGATAAAACCGGTTTTGTGATTGTCTAAACAGCAGTGACAAGTTACGTTGTTGTGAGAACGCCTCGGGCTTTTGTTCCCACGCTATTTCCTATTACGCAACCTACTGCAGGTGTTGATTCGGGAGTTTTTATTCGACTGATGTCTTTTTGTTATTCAAACTAATGTAACTCAAACACTTTTGTGAACTAAGGAAAGACAAGTACACCGTTCTTTTCTTTGATTTATCCTCTACCACTTTCTTATAATAATATTTCATTTTTTGTCAAAGCATATACGTAAAGCACGTTACAATCTAGGCCTAGGTAAATACCAGTTGTGTACTTGAAACATAAAAACGGTTTTTTTCAAAATAAAAAATTTGAAATTGATAAATGTTTTTATACAGTTCTATTTAGAACTAAATTACGAAACTTTTTTACGCTTACGAAAAAAATACAAAAAATGTTTACTAATTGTTATGTAGGCCTAAAGTTGAACTTTTTCCTTTCGTTACTGAACATTTTTTGTTTCTTGAGCTAATAACTTTTACAATTTCAAAATAAACTTATTTTTAGTGGCATATTTGAATTCTTTGAAGTTTCTTCTACAAAAAAGCTATTGAACACATTTGGATTGGGGTTCATTTACTATTTTTGGCGAATTTTTAAAAATATGCTTGCAAAACGCTAAAAACGGGCTGGCCAATTTTAGCTTTAACCGTGGCCGTTGTTGGGTTAAACGTTAGTAAAGACAGTGCTGTGAAGTAAAAATGTTGAATGGAGAAAATCGTACGATGCAAAACAAAGTAATACGATTTTGTAATTTTCAGAGGTAGCGTGCCGGCTTATATCGAGTTAATGGCGGACAGGCGGGAGTGACAACCACGTGAAAAAATGTATCCGATGTAAACTATATCTAATGAACAAAGTGAAATAAATTCAGTGAGGCTAAAGTTCTACGAACAACAATCTTTAAAGGGGAAAATTTAAATAGTGCACTATAAACCAAACGTACGTAAGTAAAAAATATCATTATATTTAAGTCTGCATTTCCAAGTTTTAGTGTTTTAAATTATTGTATGTTTAAATTTAGTAATAATAATAATAAGAATGAATGTTTGAGTGTTTGAATTACTGAGCTTTAAGAATGAATGTTTGAGTGTTTGAATTACTGAGCTTAACGATGGGTTGCCAATTCTATTTAATTTGTTTTGTGTGTTATGTTTCGTTAATTTGAGTCCTTTCCCTTCCTAGAAGTACTTCATGATAAAATGAACCTTGTTAGAAAAATAGAGTCAGTGTAGCATTAAGAAAAATAAAATAGCGTCGATTGCGGCCGCAGTCTGTGATTCTGGGAGAGGGGATCTGTGAATAGAACACAGATCTCGTCATCTTAGAGTCACGGGCCCAGTAGTTGACAATCGAACGCACAGATGTATAAATCAATCTGCGTAACAGAGATTTGGTAGTCAGCTGTGACAACCACAGATCTGATTATAACATAACCTATTTTCAACTTTGGGGTTATGTTTGATTGTTTTTGTTGTGATTAAGGGAAAAATAATTTTGTATAATTGAATTGGTAATTACATAAATAAAGTAAGGAATATAATTGAAGATATGAGATTACAAGTAATTGTTACGCAGCAAAAGGTTATTTTTTTATTAAATTAACTTAGAAAAAACTTGTCAAAATTTGATTTATTTTATTTTTTATTAATAAATTTTGTTTGTAAACGCCTGGCAAGACACAGCACGTTACACAGTGACTCGATAAAGTAACTCAACACTCACGGAACAAAGATTTACAATTAATTTGCAATAAGCGCACACAGTTTATCAAACTCCCCTAGAGTAAACACTGAACTAGACATGACTAGACTATTGCTCGGTGCAGCGATTCATAAATATGTTTGAAACGCGTGAGGGAGAGCGGTAGGTAATGTCTCGGCGCTACGAGTCATCGAAGGAAATGCATTTCCTTTCCGACTTTCACTGAACCTGTTCACAAGCCGATCAAAGCTGTATAGAGCTGACGTTAGCAGATGTCCCCGCACATTATTTACCCACTAACATGTCAATACGTTGATATTATTTATGAAATCCGCCTATTTCGAATTCCCGCTAATCCGAACAGTGTTCGGTCCCAATTAGTTCTGATTAGCAGGACTCTACTTTATATATTGGTAACAAGAGGAATTAACAATTGCTTTCAAAAATTTAGTAAAAATAATTACTTTTTCTTGAAAAAGTCTGAAATTTAGCTTGTTTTTTACTTTTCTAAATTAACTTGTAAATTCTGAACACTGCGTTTTTTGCCTGCTGCCTCTTCCTCTACTTCGGTGACGCCTTTCAGCATTGCTTGTGCCAAAAATTAGTAATTAGAATTATTTTCTTTCAAAGCCTTTTCTTTAATCTTTCATTGGCTTTTTTTAGATTTATGGCTACCATTTATGCTGAGACCTAAGGTAGCCATCAATCTCAAATACTAAAATAAAACTGAACGTGTTATAAACTGTATATTTGTATAGCTATTTTCAGTTAACAGTAATTTTAGAACTAAACACTTCCAGAATGGATAACTCTTTGCATGCGAACCGAACTTGAAATTGAGTCTTATGATGAAAGACAGTTTGGAAGTGGAGTGATTGTAGGGAGGAGGGTATTGATATGCAAAGCACACTGAGGTTTACCAGATAATTAATACATTTTGAAATAACAATAAATGTTTAGACACAAACCTCTACTATGGCTTCGTCGCATAGTGCCAGAATCAGGAGGGGCTGTCATGTTCCTCATTGCGCGACCTCGCCTGTCCTGAATGAGCTTGTTCACACGTACAAATATACCGTGTTTTAGCCGTGCTTCAAAATATCTCACTCCTTGTACTTCCCCATCATTTTTACCTAAAAGAAAAGACATTAGTAATAGTGAAATAATGTCATCTGATGATAATTGCAACTCAAAAAATTGGTAAATTCATAGCATTTATAGATGTGATTTCGTGTGTATAAAAAAATATGTCCAACTAACAGAAAGTTCCTACAGAATTTCGGTAATTAATTTCTCTCACTTTTACTATTTTTTTCAGTTTCCCTGACTGACAATTGGCTTATTTTGAAATCATTACTACGTTTGCATTATATTTTAGAAACACAAATTTTATTTTATACATTTTAATCTCCCCTCCGACCATACATCCATTTGAATTACCTCACTATCCACGGACGACGAAGGAAGCACAAGTATTTTAGAGTATTACTCCAGTACAAATATATTTAATTTAAATAAAGCAGTGTGATCGCTTAGTGTTAGGTGCAAGTTATTTTTTTGTCTTGAGTTGTAAGTGTTGACAATATAAAACTTTTCTACAGAATACAGTCCCAAACAATGGGAATAAACAGTACATGTTCACTTTTAGTGTTTAAATTCCCTGAGTTCAAAACACTGAGTTAACTGAACATACACTACACCAGCGGCATCCCTCAATCCTGAACTTAAAATTTTATATTTTACCAGAACAAAGGCTCAATTATAAAATAAACATTATTATCATAAATGACATTTTATTTAAATATAAAAATCTCAAATTTTAGAATCACTTTATTTGAAACTTAAAAATAAGCTCCTTATTTAGTACCTTTTAAAAGTATTTTTTATAGTTTTAACATACTACTGGAGATGTTATGAAAAAAAACAATAATTTTACCATCAGCAACCTTGAGTAAAGAAAGACCTCTCACATTTTGCATAATCGGGCGCTTAATAATATAAAATAACTATCGATAACTCGTTTACAAGTTCCCTAACTTCCCCTGATTATTTTACAAGTTCCCTAACTTCCCCTGACTATTTTACAAGTTCAATAACTTCCCCTGACTATTTTACAAGTTCAATAACTTCCCCTGACTATTTTACAAGTTCTCTAACTTCCCCTAACTATTTACAAGTTCCCTAACTTCACTGGCTATTTTACAAGTTCCCAAACTATTTTACAAGTTCCCTAACTATTTTACAAGTTCCCTAACTTCCTTTGACTATTTTACAAGTTCCCTAACTATTTTACAACTTCCCTAACTATTGTACAAGTTCCCTAACTTTTCCTAACTATTTAACAAGTTCCCTAACATCCCTTGACTATTGTACAAGTTCCCTAACTTTTCCTAACTATTTTACAAGTTCCCTAACTATTTTACAACTTCCCTAACTATTGTACAAGTCCCTAACTTTTCCTAACTATTTTACAAGTTTCCTAACTTCTCCTGACTATTTTACAAGTTCCCTAACTATTTTACAACTTCCCTAACTATTGTACAAGTCCCTAACTTTTCCTAACTATTTTACAAGTTCCCTAACTTCCCCTGACTATTTTACAAGTTCCCTAAAGTTCCCTGACTATTTTACATTTCCCTGACTATCGTTGGCTTCCGCTGACTAAAGGAAACATGTATGGATAAAATTCTGGAAATTTAGAAATCACTCAGAAATGTTGAAATATTTAGTGCTATAATTAATTGTATTTCTATATTGATATTCTATTAAGAGTTTATTTCACAATTCAAGAAATTTAGAAACATTTTTTTTGGATGCAAAACTTATTACAGCAGTTTATTTATAATGTAACTAGCTGACCCGTACGGCGTTGCCCGTGGTTGTTAGTATTTTCAGTCTTTTTGACGTAATTGTATTCTTTTTAAGTGTTCGTTGAATACCCGTGTGTATCCTACTGTGGTCATGAAAAAAAGGCTACGCTATTTAAGAAAGCACTGAAAATTGTATTCCTGTAAACTACTATCTAACATGAAAAAGCTTTAAATATATCGTTTTAATTTATAGTTTTTACTAATTTTGACTTTCACTTAATTTCATTGACAATGTTGCGAGCACCTACAACCTAAAAGGAAGCTACGTACCAAATTTCATTCCAATTCGTTCTTATAGGGATTTTTAGTAACTTTGACCCCCCCCCTCCCCAAACCGCCCTAAAATTTCGAATTTCTTTTAACCCTTTCTTAGCGAGGGTTTAAATTAGCTGGGGGTCGTAGAAAAGATATTTGAATCACTTTGTAACATCCGCGTTAATTTAGGATGTAACAAACTGGTTCAAATAGAGTTTGTAATTTTAAATGTATAGGCCTAATTAGTATAAGATATTGTTTAGTATTTAAATATACAATTATATATCAAAATAAAGCTACGAATGTGATATTTTAATGGCATTTAGTTTAATTCAGATTGTTTGTTTAGTTTTCAATACAATATGTTTAAACTCGTGTATGTTTATGGTTATGCATGGTGTCAAATAATTTGTTTGTTATTATTATTATTGATAGCGAAAATATGTTTTGAAAAGTATTAAAAAATTCATAGTTATGATATATTTTATATAAACAATATTTTAAACAGCATATCTCTAAGTAGGCCTATATAGATATTTAATATCCAATGTTTGAGTTGAATTATAATTCTGTAAGCATTTTTATAAGCATTTGTCTTTGTTTATAGTTTTTCAATCTAACCTTAAAAAGCTGTTAGTTTTGAAGAGTATTAAAGTGATTATAAATTTGCTAAGTAATGTTGCTATGGTAATGATTGTAAACAAACATAACGTGTTGCTAAGCTTTTTATACGAACAGCTGTTTTTGTAAGCTATGGTTTTGAGTTCATACAGTAAAGGCTGTTGAGTTTCTTCCAAATTTGAAACTTTTTCGGGAAACTTTCAAAATTTTTCTTTACGTATAAACCTTCTATGAACTACTGCAAACATTTTAAGACCAAAATTAGCCAAATCGGTCCAGCCGTTCTCGAGTTTTAGCGAGACTAACGAACAGCAATTCATTTTTATATATATAGATTACTTAAACAACAGTAAATTATACTAGTTTGACATCTTTATCTCTTTCTGAAGAATGTTGTATTCAAAACAAAATATACGCATTTATAGAAAATAAAAATTTTTTAAAATTTATTTAGTTATACTACAAATATAACACAAATAAACAAAGCAATTAAAGTAATTTTCAAAAGCTAAACTAAGGTCATGTAAAATGAATGAATTTAATTATTATATATACACTTCTTTAAAATATTACCCGTCTTAGAATGTCAAAACTCTATTAACTTGTATGAGTAACCAAACTTCTATTTATCTTTTATGGGTATTAATCTCAACTACTAGGAAGAAAAAAGGCAAATAATTATTTATTGTAAGAAAATAAAAATAAAGCTTACCAAGGAAATAATTAAGTTCTTCAACAAGTTCATTCATACTTCTTAAAGTTCTTTTCATAAAATATTCAAGTCTTGGTTCATAAATAAAAGGACGAGCTGGAATATCTTTCTGTTTAATATGTACAACATTACAACGCATTATTTTTAATTCAATACATCGTATAATTTGCAGCGCTCAATTTGTATTAGTTTATTAACTTACAATATAAATAACTTGCATTGCTTGGAAATGAGGGTCGTTTTTAAATAAGAACCAATTGTACAGGGTGCCTCGTAACGCAGATTCACTCGCATGAGTAATAACAAAATATTTAAGTTGCAATGTGAGCTAGAAAGAGTTTAATTTCTTAAAACTTATTATTCATTTTACAGATTACACAAAAATAAACTTGATGTGCATGTCATACTAAGTTGAGTTTGTCGGAAAGAACATGAACGATTTGTAATTTGACAAACCCTAAAAATTTTTCACTATACAACAAACAAACAAAGTCATCTGATCAGAAGAATAGATTCATTTCACGGTCATATTTTTCGGTCATGTTTTTAGCCAAAACTTTATCGGTTTTCAGAGACTTTTAAGTTTAAAATAAAGCATCAAAACAAAAAAAAAGCACTGAATGCTCAATTCTGTCTGTTCATATTATCTCAAATGATACTTAAAATTTCTAGGTACCGTGCTTGCCTTGAGATTAAAACAATAGTTCTTTCTGATACATAAAGTCACTATTCCGCCTCTCGATAATTTTTATCAAAAGAATTCTCATTCTATCTGGTCTTGCAAAGAAGATTTCTAGTTTTATATTAAAACAAGTTACTATCCTCAGAAGTTTAAGAACTATGAAACTGAAATGAACTAAGGATCCCTGTTCAATATTCAATTTAAAATATTATGGGATTCCTTCTCAAACAATATTAGATAAATCAATTATGTCGGATAAAACGGTACGATTATAGAGTTCGAGGAATTCCTTTTACAGGTTGACATTCGTTAAAATAAATTACTTAGTTATACATTTACAACTGTATAACACAATCCTTGATGTCCAATTTAACAAAATCATTTAACAAAATAATACAAATTAAGATATTACTATTGATAGTTTTCAAGATAAGTCAGATTTATGTAATCACTACACAAAATTGATCTTGTTTTTATAATTATTTTGTGAGTCTGTACCTGTTGGAGCGTCCAAATCTACGCCTATCCAAGTGCCAGGAGCAAAGTGTGTTGGCCCAATGAAAGCAATCACTCCCGAAGCATTGGAAGGTCGTATTAAGATACTTTCTCCAATGCATACCCAATCAGGGAGTGGCTCTTCGTTCATTACACGTCCTTGGGTTTCACTTTCATCTAAAACATGTAAAAAAATTTAAGGAATACAGAAAAAAACTTTAAGAAACGAATCGCAGGTAGTGAATTTATGTGCTGTTTTGATAGCATTATAACACCGGGTGTTTCAAAATGAATATCGGAGTTTTAAGTATTTATTACATTTTAACTAAGAATTATTATAAATAATACATAAAAAGAAACTCAAAACAGTTTTTCCTACAAGTGTTCAATGTGAGCACCATTCGTCACACGACATACATCGAGTCGATAGCCGAGTTGATTCCAAACCTTGTTCAGTGTATCTGGAGTAATTGTAACAACATCTGCTTCAATCCTGTTTTTTAAGTCGGCTAGGTCAGCTGGTAATAAGCATATGCACATGATCTTTTATGAAATCCCAAAGATAAAAATCGCATGGTGTCGGATTGCTTGCACGTAGAGACCATATGAAACAAGCTCTGTTATCCGGCCACTTGCCGTTTATCAAAGCTACAAAGCCGTTTAACCAAATGTGAACTGAGTTATAGCAGTGGGGCAACACATCACATTTGAACTTAATACTGAACACATGTTGCACTATAACTACAGATTCAGTCCTTGCAACTGTAAAACACAAAATGCTTGCTGTTCAGGAATCACCACCTTTGCTACTAATGCTTTCTAACGGAAGGCAGAGGAATAAGTCAATGCACACAGGTGTACCAACAAAACTGTTTGAGATGCTCTTTCATTAAATGTATTATTAACTTATTCTTACAGATTTTTGTAAATTTTGTGTATTTATGGTTATATATTTTTCTCTATTTTTTAAACTGCTTGTTGTTTAATTGTATTTTGTGAGTATTGTTCAAATGTGTTGTAATATGTCTCTTGTTTTACACAATTTTTATTTTTAATACCAATATCCAATAAATAAACAATTTACCTTCAGTGTGCGTTCTTTCATCTGAAGACACTTCCCCGTTGACTGATGACGAATCGTTCAATCTCTGCTCCAGCTTGAGGGCAGCTTTACTTTCAGAGACCTGAGGTTTGGCCATTGGGAACGATGCACGAGCTGCAGTGTTCTGTGACCTACTTGATGT
Source organism: Philaenus spumarius (assembly GCA_018207615.1). Classification (NCBI taxonomy): domain Eukaryota; kingdom Metazoa; phylum Arthropoda; class Insecta; order Hemiptera; family Aphrophoridae; genus Philaenus; species Philaenus spumarius. Next base: position 88,734 of record JAGFPH010000885.1, read on the forward strand.
TTTACGACGGCGAACAACCTTAAATAAAAGTGTGACATATGGGTTTTTGTTTTAAATGTTTGATAGCAGTTTAAAAAAAAAAATTAACAAAACCATTTACGTTATAAAGAAATAATTCCTTATATTAGGCCTACATTTGTCAGTAAAGAAATTTCTTTTTATAGTGTAAACTTAAACTAATTTAAATAATTTGAATAAACATAATTTAACGCCTAAAATGAGGAGAAAATACTTTTATAACCGACTGAATGTTTTTCAGCCATGAATATCTTCAGCAGTCATGAATATGCGGTATGCACAAAAATATACAGTACTGAAATTAAAGCAGCTGTGGCTGGTTATTGGATCAGCTGATTACATTGTTGATTGTTGCCAGGCCAGGTTGCTTTTATTACTTTCTTGTTTGAGGTTAGTTAACGCTGTAATAGTTCTTTCCACGTCAAAGAATGGTTTTATCGTACAGCATTATTTTCGCTCGTACGGAACAGATCGTTCCGGTGGTCCTAGTTTGATGAGAACTGCTGTAGAGTTTCAAGAATGATTTCACAAGAGTAACGCCGTAATGATAAATATTATTGACAAGTTCAGGTAGTGTTTTGATTAAGCCTAAAGGGTGAGTAGGCCGTCCAAAAACCGTCACTACAATAGAAAACCAAGACGGACTTCTTCAGCAAGTCCTGCAGTCACCAAAAAGGAGCCTTAACCGGATATCTTTGAAAATGAACTTCAGTAAAACGTCTTTAAAAAGGATGTTTAAAAAACCTCGGTGAATTCCAATACAGACAACTGGTCAACCTTTAAATGTAAGGGACAGTTTATTGCGCCTCAATGTTAGCAATGAACTATGAAAACCCTGGGTTAATACAAAATGTACTGTTTTCAGATCAAAGTCATGTACACTAAATGGTTTCATCAACAAACAAACAACGCAGTTGCTTGAATTTCAACGTCCTTACTATCGTAAAGGAGACATAACATATTGAGCGTGTAACAGTATAGTGCTGCGTCAGGGAGAAGCATACTGGTCCATATTTTATTGAAGATGATAATGGGATTGCTGTTACTATAAACCAGGTAAGTTTTTCAAGAGATCCGAAGAGATTTTGTCGTGCTAGGAATCTGGCTTTTAGTTATCAGTGGTTCCAGCAAGATGGCACCACGAGTCACTGTCGCTTCACTTCAAAGAGAGTTTGCCAACCGCCGGATTTCCCAAGGAACAAATTTCCCACACCCATCCCGCTCTTCCGATTTTTCACCACCTGACTCTTACGTGTGGGGAATGATAAAGGAATACATCTTTATTAGCCACCGACTACCATTGCGGAGCTTTGTGAAGAACCACAACAACCCCTTTTTCCAACATGTTTGAAGATCTTCTACAACGCTACGAGAGTTGCCTAAAACTTAATAGAGAACATGCAGAACATCCGAGTGTAAAAACTAAAGTTTAAGCTTCCTTTCACTTTGTATATTTGCCTAAAACTAACACATTTAAAACCATTACAAATTCAGCTCTGTTTATTTTTTCCTTTACTGTAGCTTGAAAACTTTGACTCTGTACGTACGTGACAGCAATACACCGTCATTCAACTTACCTTCCCAGGAGTGAGCCCAGTGTTGACAACAGATGGTGAAGTCTCTCCCGCAGACTCGTCGTCCGCAGAATGTGTATTCACAACGCCTTCATTATTACCAATAGTTTTCCTGATAGTTTGATCATCAGACTGGTTCTCTTCGACAGCAATGTTTTCTTCTTCCGACGTTTGTACGACAGTCGATTCTACCTCTTTCAATGGTTCCAACACTTCTGTTGCGGGAATTCCACGGGTCTCTACATCGGGTGTTTCGTCGACACTCATACTCCGCAACGACAACACATCGTCGTTTGTCAGATTCGAAGAGGATACAGCTTGCGAGCCGTAGCCACTGAAACAAATTATAGACATAAGACGTTAATTTAAATAAGTGAATTAGCAAAAGAATTGACAAAGGTAAAATAAGATGCGCTGTAATAATTGCAATTGACTAGATATTTATTTTCAAAACTCTATACTTCAGACAATTAATAAAAAAATCAATATTTATTGGCAAGAAATAAAACAAAACAAAAGTTACTACACATTTAATAAAGAACATTTAGTGGAGAAATAAGGTAGAACTAGTAGGCATTGAGTCGGCCAGACAGTGTACCGTGAGAAACTGCACCGTTGTTTAGAATTACAACGTAATACGATCCAGTATGTTTGCTTGTAGAACAAAGCTTTCGACATATTTGAAACCCCAAAGGAAGCAGACTTACAAAAATGATGCAGTTCATTACAATATTTCATCGTTACAAATAACAATTTTTTCAACGTCGTAAATAATGTAAACTGTTGTTTGAATTATATTAATATATAATTAACAATCAAATATTTATTTTTTGTGAAAGTGCTAGCACTAAGTTGTTTGGAGAACACGTTTTTCATAGATACAAAGTGGGGTGTGTAAGGAAGTGGTAATTTTTATGTGTTAAAAAACACATAAATTAACAAATCATAATTGAAAAATTAGAAAGTTTTAAAAACTAACAACTAAAATTTATAAATATTGTAGACATCACAAGCTCAGTTTATGCCAGAAAAGTTGTATTAGCTTAACCCTCCAACTGCCACACTGATTTCCTTCAACTCCCAGGCGTTTTTCGAGGTTTTGCAAGCATATTTTTAAAAAATCTATAAAAATATCTCCTTATTGAAAACCCTATTGTAATATATATATATATATTATGTTTTGTATACACTAGAGGGCTTTGAACGAACCCTGCTTGCTCCGCTCGCCAACTCCCCACCCCACCGTAATAATTATAATAACAGATTATTATATACTATGTATCGTCTAGAACACTGCTTAGTTGTGGAGGTCGTCCTTAAAAAGGACCGCAAGTGTTGCCTGAAGGGCATGCAATTGTTTTGGGTGTCCGTGGCCGCTTGTGCAAACACAGATCTCTTCCCAATGGGACTTTGGTTAGAGAGACTACGGTGGAGGTTCTAGCCGAGTCTAGCCTCTTTTTCGTGAACGAATTTTCATGTACGCTGTGTTGATGCAGGTGTTTGTAAAGTAGAACAGATTTATTGAATTACAAATTTAATTTATTTATTCCTGATGAAACAGCCTGGCGGTCGGCGCAACTCCCCCACTAACGTCAGCGACTCTCCTTTTGCCTCCCTTCTCTGTGGCGTGGTTTGCCGCTTCGGCACTTATCCGGCCAATTCTCCCGCAGTTCTACACTCGATTCCACGATCACCGTGCAGTACAGGTCTTACGGGAGAATAGACATGCTACTACCATTACAAGGAACATCACGTTTTTGTCATGCAGGTTGCGTCAACTGACCGAGCATTGCATGGGAGTTGATTTTTTTAGTTGGCTAGTACAGCTGAGACTGTCGTATGGATAACATGGCTTATGGGCGCTCTGTACTGCACGCTAAACGTGGAATCCAGTGTAGGCTCAGTACTTTGTTCTCAAGACTGTTGAAGCTGGTTCCCTTGGCAGTGTTCTCGCTTTGTTGGTTCCCTTGGCAAAGGTCACTTTGTTGGTTTCCTTGGCAGTGGTCGCTTGTTAGTTACTTATTTATTCTATTGTTATTACTTTATAATTATGAGAAGAAGAAGTAGAAAAACTTTTGTATATAATATAATAGAGAGATAATGTATAATAATAATATAATAAAATTAAACTTACAAACTGGTTGACTTATGTTGAAAGAAATTGCTTATGTTGTGGCTCCAAAAACTTGATAAAAAAAGATGATATAGCCCAATATTTGTGTTACAAATATAAAAAATGTTCAAAATATAGTTCTAAATAGGAATATATATACAACTTATATCTAAAAATAAACAGAAAAATTATTACAACTGTCATAAATACAAAGCGTTTTGGCACATCGTCAAACTTTCTGTTGGTTCATACAAGTTATCACTACCTGACGAAAAATCGCTAAAATCACCCGCACTGTCATCATCGTCACTAATTTCCAAATCGCTATCATCTTCACTTCACCATCTAATTCATATAAACGATTACAAATCGTACTAGAACGTGATAATTCACTCATTATCAAATACACTAAGGCAAACAGAACAAATCAAACAAACTCAACGTACGCAATAACAGATACCCTACTGCTTTCTAAATGATTGCAACTCGCTACAACACAAAAAAATTCAATAAATAACAACTTGATTGAATGAGTCTTTCCCTTCAAAATGGTATACAGCACATTATAATTATGTTTATCTATGCCTGTGTGATTACATGAAATCTAAGCGATGTCATAATGTGTCATGATCGCGACTTTGGAAGTCAACCGATACATAAATGGATCCCGATTGCAGAGTGTATGTGACAGTTGCAGAGTTAAATTACAGGTAGTATTAGCTGACATCAGTGATCTATCGCCTATGCAACGATGCGTTGCCGAAACTGTATCTTTTAAACGATTTTGGTTTTAACCTCTTATCATATTATATGTTGGAACAGTCATATTATATTTAATGTTGAAAATAAAAGTAAAAAATAGAATAAACCTTCAATAATTCAAAATGCCTGTTTTAAAATGGTACTCAAGCAAACAATATTTTTATTGATTGTCCTTGTGATATAGCACATTGATATTTTATATTCAATATTTTAAATACTTTTTAAAAGTATACACGTTATTTTTATTTCAATCAGCCTTGAACGTGATCAAATCTATTTACATGTCGTGTCTAAGAGCCCATTTTAATGACAGCTGTTACCACTATATTTCCAACTTAGATTACGTACCTAGAACTTGTGCTTGGAGTTCCCATTTTGGTCGACTGGTATTCTGCCAAAGAGTCCAATGTTCGAGAACTAGGCAATGTAGGCTTATTTTTTACTACATTTCTTTCACCCTAAACACAAAGATTGTAACATTTAGTCGGAACTGGTGCAAGCAATGAATATTATGTAACAATATAATTTGTAATTTATCTGAACTATACATATAGAGGAACTCTAGGAAATAAGGAGTTCAAAGAGTTTGTTGAATCTTTGAAACAGACATACAAAGAAAGCCGTACAAACTCTGTACGGTTTATATTTCACTTCATATTTGTAAACTGCAAAAAAATTTACTTCAAAAATTCATTTATTATTTTTCATTGCTTTTGTTTGAAACCAGCATTATACAATTTAGTTACCAGTACTAATTTCCGGTTTTAAAATGTGTTTGTAATGATGGCTTGATAATATTTTTACAATTTTTGTAATAGACTAAACAGAAAACATAAACCAAGAGGACTAGGCCTATGTTAGATGCCTGACCTAAATATACAACTAGAGTTAAGAATAAAAAGAAATTCAGAACTAGAGCTGAGATGTCACAACTATCATTTAGTTTGCAGTAGTTCCTTCAGCTCTAGTATTCTAGTCTCCTCATTATGGTTAACAAAAAAATTATGCTTAAAATTTTTGAGTTGCCACCCGTTGCAACCCCTACAAAAGGGGTAAATTTTCATTTTTATAACCAAAAGTTAGATTTATTGACCCATAACGATTTCTGAAAGTTTTACGCTGCCATATTAATAACTGATAAATTACGAACAGGTTTCCAGACTTTTGCCTCACTTTGTATTGCTTCCAAAATTGTCATGCTTTCTAATGGAAAACAGAGGAAACAATGCATGCACATCTGCACAGGTGTACCAACAAAACTGTTTGAGTTGCCCTTTCATTTGATGTATTATTTATAATTGTAAGTTAAATGTAATAAATACTACAAAGCCTTGAAACCCCGATATTCATATTGAAACACAATGTAATTTTCAACCTAGCAAAGATTCAATAGACTAACCGCCTCAACGGAATCCAAATCCGTAAACTTAATGTTCCCCGTACTGATGTTGAGTTGATGTTTCTGCTTCACATGAGCTGACAACTGTCTCGCACTCGCTACGCTGGCTTCTTCCTCATCCGCTTCTTCTTCGTCCTCTTCGCTCAGCGCTTCAACAGCTGTTTCTTTACCAGTCAGAGAGTTATGAGTCTGTTCCTCGTGCAACGTAGTCATTCTGAGACCCAGTTTTGTATTTGGTGATGCTGCAATCAGAACTGTTTAAAATTAAAACATTTTATAAAAAAAAAAACTGTTCTAAGTTAGCGATCACATGTGACATTTATATACAATTTTGGAATAATATTGAAATTTAACTATATTTTTCATCAGATAAAACTTAATCGAAGATGTTAATGTTATTTAGTTGATGTTTTATTAGCCGATTGTCAAGAGCACGATCTGAAAACGGATATGTGAACTTAGAAGTATGTTTTGACATATAAGTCATAATAGTTTCAAATGAAGAAATAAATAAAGCAAGCAGTACAATGTTGAAATATTTTATTTGAATTAATAAGTAACCATTTAGAAACATTAGTATATAAGAGGTGAGTTTAAAAAGTAACAGGAATTTTATAATATTGCGAGTTGTATTGATCCGAATCGCAGGAATTTTTAATTTCTTTCAAAAAATGTATCAGAGAATTTGCTTTAAATTACGCTATAAGAATGTAAAGTGCAGCAATTTATTAGAAATGTTAAATATTGCTTTTGGTGAGACTGTCATGAGTAAAACAAGGGTTGTAATTGTTTCCAAGAAGATCATGAAGACATTGAAGAAGACGAGCACCCTCGACGCCCCAGCACAGCAATAATTGATAAGAACGTGATCGAAATTATTACGAAGCACTCAATAATTATTATAATGTTAATCGGGGACTATTTTCAAGGGTATAACATTGCTGTAGAATGTATACAAATAAATCAAATTCTTTCCACCAAATTTTTAAATCAAATTCCTGTTACTTTTTGAAAAAGAATCGTAAAGTAAGTTACCGACTTTCACTGCTTCTTTATCCAATGAGATTTGTCAACACTAAAAACACTAAAACCAGTATTCACACAGACAGTGTCTTATACACATTTTCAATTTACAACAGAACGGAATAAACACAAAAACTGTTTATGAAATATAAGTTTCACTGAGTTTGCAGAAAAATATAAAATACAAAAATTCTATCAGGTTGAAGAATGTTTGAAGAAAGTGGAGAAATTACGTACCGCTATAGTGAAAATTATTTGATAATATTTACACAGCACAATGATGTACTGCAGTTTCTACAGCAATAAGCATAGGTACCCATATTACTACATAACAAATCATGTTAACAATAACTGACATGCAAATAAAAAAATTGGTTAAAGAAACAAATTAAAGTAGCAAAATAATCAAATAAAATTATTAATATTTCCACTGTAATTTAAATTGTAATCATGAGCAGGCAGAATTAACAGGATATTTTATTTAGTGAAAATAATAGATTCATTTAAGTTAAACAACAATAATATGCAGCTAACAAAGCTAAAAAAATGTGTTTTTTCTTTCATCTGAACAATCTCTACCGCCATATTTTCCACAGTTTTTCATATTTATTATTACTTGAATCAAAACAAGTGGTACAGGTACAGTTAGGTAAATTGACAGCTACTAATGTTTATAACTCGGAAGTTACAGGTAAAATTAAAAACCAGCTGGATGAAAGAATACTTTGCAAAAAAGATATTGATATTAAATTGCATAAATTTAATCAGTCCAGTGTACTTTCCTTCAACCAGTCGTCAATAGATCTACTCCGACGTATAATTTTTTTCATCACTCCGTACCGAAAGTAGCTACTTTCGATGTCAGCTGGTAGCAACGAAAACGATCGTTTCCCAAGCTCTAATTTAGAGCAAGGGAAAAACGATCAGCTGATTTTCCCTTGCTCTAAATTTGTTTTCCCTTGCTCTCAATTAGTTTTCCATTTGCCCGCTACGCGCTCTGACGTCGCTTTGCCGTTTATTCTTACAATTTATATCAGCTGTTCTTATTGTTAATTGAGAAATATAATAGTTTGCATTTTACTGAGGTTTCTTCTTCAGCATTGTGTGTATTTTTGCGTCGTGATGAAAAGTACCGTTCATAACTTGTACCGAAAGTGATTTTCCGGCACTTGCTCCAATTATTCCCGTACTCGGCTTCGCCTCGTACGTGAAACACACTTTCACATGCTCGGCTTCGCCTCACACGTGAAATTCGATATTCCTGTGTTCGGCTCCGCCTCACACATGAAACTTGGGCGCGCACCGGAAAGTGCCACTTTCGGTACTAGTAATGAAATATACTATTCCGTGTACAGTTCTTTAAGCTTACGAAAATTTATTTCAAGGCGAAAGATAAACACCGACAGGCTAGCATCGCCTAAAATAGTTTTATTCCTAACTAGATGAATATCTTTGGTCTTCACCCTGATTCGAACCAGGAACCTTAAAAAGCTTTGGAATCACACTAACCCCTTTTTTTTATAACAGATGGAAAAGGAGACCACAGCCTCCCCAACACTGCTACCCGAGTAGATCTATTGCGGTATGATTTTCCCTTTGGTGATCATCCCAGGCCTCTTATGAAACCAAGAAAGCTCTTGGGATCAACACCACGGAACTCTTCCTGGTTAACAACTGCACATCCAAGTATCGTGAATTTCCTGAATCGCACGGCAGGTGTTCAGCCGATTCAATTCCAAGGGAGCAGAATCAACAGGAGTTCTCTGAAACCGGCCTAATTTTTTGAGTTGGTACTTGGTCTTGCAGTACCCAGTGGGAATACCTACAATCAGTCTAAGATTGTTTCTGCCCACCAGTAGAAGCTTTCGAGCTATCGACTTAGAGGAGCACATGACCACTTTTGCCTGCAGCCCAGTAGCTTTTGGCTTTTGGAAGCCCAGCAGGATCGTTCCAGTATGAGGACCAAATTTTCTCCGTCCGGATTTCAACAACATTTCTTGGGTGACCTTTGGGCCTCCCAGCGAAAGGAACTGGGTCGATTAAGGGCTTTGGCCCCAACTCTAGCAACGTTATCAGCGGGCCTCATTACCATTGCTCCCGCATGACCAGCCACATATTTAAGGTTAACATTGTTAACTCTAGCTGTTTCGTTCCCAGCCCCCAACTACTAGGCTATATAGATTAAATATTAAGAAAGAAAATAATCCAGGATTGTATAGGCATGGCTAAAATTAGTAAAAACTATCACACTAACACAAAATATTAAAACTAAACTAAGGGTTTTGTTCAAATAAAACAGCTAATCATCCAAAATAAGGAACAAAAACATACAGGCAGAAATAAAGAAACAACAAGACACCAAAGAGACAATGAAGGACATACGTTTAGACCCAGGCTGAAGTCGAAGCGAGTTCAAATTCAAATTGAGATTAAGGAAAGTTGGACGAGCTGAAATAGATTACCACCAAAGTTAGTTAACCCTTACATCAAATACAAACTTAAGCATATATTTGCAGCCACTTATTTTAGCCCTAACTTAAGCTAATATTGTTAATTGTGTGCAAATAAACGGTACCAGAAACTAGCATATTCTTTCTCACAAACACGTTTAAATTATTAACATGTTCACTGCTAAGGACGCACATGTGAGCTTGACACTGAACACTATGAGAAGCGGCCGATGCACAGTGCATTGCACGCCAACCCCCGTATTGGGAGTATTTCCAATACACGGTGGATTGCGAGCTTCGCACGCCAATTTTACGCCTATGTGCTATGGACGCACATGTGCGTCCGCTTTAAAATATTAGTGATTATTACGTAGAAAGGTTCAAAAATAAAAAATAAAATAATTTCTACTCATTTAGGCTATAAATATAAAAAATAAAAGATCAGCTCCCAGTATAGGAAATACGAAATTTGCGTAGCAGTGAACGTGTTAAACAGATTTACTGTGACTTCATAATTGATTAAAGTAAAAGAGGGGGGGATACAATAAAGTAGGAGAGCAACTAATAAATATTATTATTATTAGCTAAACAAGAATTTTTAGAAAGATGCGGTTTTTTGCATATGGTAGGGTACATTAAGGGCTACAAATAAACCAAATTTGATCAAAATCTTTAAGCCGTCTTTTTGTAAAAAAAATAATAACTGATTTTTTTGGGGGTTTTGGCCAAAAAGGGGGTGGTTTTTCAAAACCTTTTTTCGTGCATCTATAGACCTACAGGCCTAATTGACATGTTTGGTGCAAATTTGTTCGAAATCGATAGTTTTCTCTCTAGCTTTGCATACATACAGACAGACATTTTGTAAAAACCACTTTTTTGGACTGAGGGCGCCCAAAACGGATATTTCCACAATAATCTCAACATTGATTTTTTTTTTTTGCAATCACTATACTTTCTCTATACTACAGCTCTTTCATTTGACTTATCTATACTAATATTATAAAGAGGTAAAATTTGTTTGTTTGTTTGTATGTAGGGGGTAATCTCTGGCTCTACTGAACCGATTGAAAATATAGTTTTACTAATAAAAAGCTACACTATCCCTGAGTAAAATAGGCTATAATTAATTTCGGTAAAAACCTTTTTTTATTTCAATATTATTTGTAAATTTATTCGGAAAAAAATCTTAGGTTATGTTTAGAATGATAAATCAACACATGTATTTACATTTTAATACCATAGCAACCAATTGAATAAAATAACAGATAACATAGCTGCTTTAATATTTCCATTAACAGCTGATTTCAAAATTTGAAGCAATTATTTTTGTATTTCCACCTTTTAGGTTAGGGTTTTAAAGTGTAAACCTGAGCCTTGCTGGTTCTTTTAACCATTATTAACTGCTGTTATAAAATATAAGAAATAATTTGGTTTGAACATTTAACAATATTTACCATCTTAGTTTTGAGGTTATTATTAATACTACATCTTTATTATAAATAAAACATAACATATGTTTTTAGAAGGTACCATTGGGGGTTGGCGTGCAGAGCACGCAGGGGTCTCCCCCCTAGTTATTTATAATTGTAAATTAAAAGTGATAAATACTACAAACACTTAAAACTCTGATATTCATTTTGAAACACCTGTATATTAAGAGTTTTAAATGTTTCCAACAGGTAAAGATAAGATGGCACCACTATTTTATACACTTGTAAATAGTATATGTAAATATTAAAAAATATCAAAACACAAAAACTCATATCTTTAATTTAACGATTTCAAAAGGATAACACGACTTTCCAACATGCTGGTAAGTTATTACCAACTACCACTCGTATAACATTCATGCAACAATAAACGTTCAACCATTCTGCCCATAGGTTTATCCTAAATTGTAACAAAGAATAAAATTCTTCCTAACGAACCTGAGCAAATGAGAATTTGAAAATTTATAAAACTTTACCACTTCAATCAAAATCAGTTTGAATACATTTCTAAACCAACTTAATATAACAAACTTGGTTTTAACAACCAAGATCTCACATAAGATTTCTGTAGAATTTTGGTAATTCGTTTTCTTTGACCTTGATTTCTGAACTTCTCCGACCAACTAATGGCATATTTTGCAATTAAACATAAATTCTATTGCAAACATTTCCGTCTCCTAACATCACCATCCAAGGAAGAGAAAGGAAGGAGATCCATTCGACTGCTAGATAGTGCATTTGGTAGATAGTGTGAATATTAGATGTATCAACCATACGAAGGATCAATCACTCGATAGTAAAAGCCATTCTGTCAAAGAAATTGACCAATAACACACAACGAAAAGGATTCCATGATCGAAGACTACCTAGCAGTTGAAGAATACCTAACCTAACCTAACCTCATCCCTTTGATGTCGTGCCGGGGGTTTGTCACAGACGAGTTTGATGGTGGCAGGGATTGGCTCCTCCCATTGCGAAATGGACTATAGAGTGTTTGCAACATCTGCGAAATGGACTATAGAGTGTTTGCAACATCTGCGAAATGGACTATCGAGTGTTTGCAACAT
>JAGFPH010000885.1:100639-112508 GCA_018207615.1 Philaenus spumarius
GTTTGCAACATCTGCAAAATGGACTATCGAGTGTTTGCAACATCTGCGAAATGGACTATCGAATGTTTGAAGGCACTCTAAATGAAGACGCTGTATTTTAGTATATCACCTCAGTACAAATAGATTTAATTTAAAATAAGCATTAGTTGTTAAGTGCTAGGCGGGAGTTAATTTTGTACCTTCAGTTTTTAGTACTGATAATATGAAAATAGAAATAAAAAATGTCCCCAGGATATAGTGCTAAATGTTGAGAGATATAGTTCATGTTCACTTTTCAGAGTTTAAATTTCTTGAATTCATTCAACTGAACTTACACCACAGTTCCTGTAACCAGTAGCCTCACTCAATCCTAAATTTCAAGTTATAGATTTTACTAGAACAAACTTTGCTCACTTGAATAAACAATTAAGATTATTACAAATAATTTTTGATTATAAAATATAAAATTTTAGAATCACCCTATTTGGTAACTTAAAACTAGGCATAAAATATTGTTTAAAAAAAAAGGATCACAAATTTTCAAACATATGCATCCTACCTTAGAGATAACAAAAGTTCCTGCTAAAAGCTTCCTGTTCAACCTAATATTTTATTAAATAATACCGCAGAAATATTTTGAACTTTCATCACTATTAATATTAAAATTATAACCTTACGATCTAACGTGTATAAACTGTTACATCACATGTAACACTTACGTGCATATTTAATTTGGTCTTGGTGTGTGCAAAATTTCTAAATTCTTAAAAGACAAGCATGTATTACGAGAAATTATTAAAAACATTCTTTTAGAATTTATTACAGAAGAAAACAAAATATACTGATCGATCTTTGTTTCTAGTTTCGACAATAATAATTGTAAAATATTTCAACTAATCTCTAATTTTTTAGGCTTATCTTCGAACACATAAATAAAGATACTAAACAATTTCTATGCAGCTATCAAGTAAGATTCAATAGTGGCCATTAAATATTTATATTATAATAGATAGTTACTCACAATTTTTCACGAGTTTTCTTACTTTTTAACCTGTTGAGGAGTAGGCTTGATTTGTTTTTTTTTTTTTTTTTTTTTTTTGTTCCCTTTAGAGTACGGACGTCCTGAGATGTTCGTTCTCCAATTAGTACGGATGTCCATGTAGGCGCAAAACATGTCATTCATTTCCTTAGAGAAATTTTTTTACTATTTGCTTTTCTCCATTTGCACATATTCTGCACATTGCCATGGAGTTATAACCGCAGGCTATTGTGTTGTGCATACTCTTTCCTTGTGTGAAGAATCATAGTTTTTAGACAAGTCAATAGAGATTGTTTTATGCTAAATTTTACTGCAAACCGATTGCGATATGACTTTAGGAATAGTTTGTAGATGAAAATACCACCTTCGGAAAGAATGATTTTTACTTCGGCTCGCATTAGAATCCGAAGTATAGAAATCATGCGATAATTTTTTGTGTGTCTATTTTCCTGTAAACCCGATATAAGCACTCACAGACGTCGTAGAAAACTTCTGGTGGTACCAAAATCTTTGTAATTTTATTGCGGAGAGTTGAAAAGCTTTTGAGCTTTCTAGCGTGAGTCATAGCGTATCGGGGTCACGTTTTTGGGTTAAAATTATGAAAATACAGTGTCCTTATCGTTCTATATGTTTTTGGGTACGATTTTGAGATTTAAAAAGTCATAGCGCTTCGGGGTCACTTTTTGGGTCAAAATTTTTAAAATATAGGGTCAACATTTTGAAAATTCTGTGTGGGGTAACGTTTTATATGTTTTTGGGTATGGGAAAACCGATTTTGACAGTTTAAAAAGTCGTAGCGCTTAGGGGTCACGTTTTTGGGTAAAAATTTTGAAAATACAGTGTGGGGTATCGTTTTATATGTTTTTGGATATGGAAAACCCAATTTTGACAGTTAAAAAGTCTTAGCGCTTAGGGGTCACGTTTTTGGGTAAAAATTAAGAAAATACATTGTTTGGTATCGTTTTATATGTTTTTGGGTACGGGAAAACCGATTTTGACAGTTAACAACTCGTAACGCGTCAAGATCACGGTTTTGGATCAAAATTTTGAAAATTCGGTGTGGGTTATCGTTTTATAAGTTTTTGGGTACGGGAAAGCCGATTTTGACTTTGAGTAATTTTTAACTTTAATTTTCTTTCAATTCGTGTGTTCTTTCCTGACGAGCCGAAGTCTCGAAAAAGTGTTCCATCTTTTCACTAGTTTACTGTGGAATTATTGAAACAACAAAACCCATGGAAATTTTTACTTTTTTTAGTTTTTTGCTTATATTTTTTAAATTTTTGGATGAAACGCTATACTTTCAATGAAAAGTTGAAGTAAATTTAAAAACCTTTAATATAAGACTTTCTAAGTTTTGATCGATGCGCATTTTTGACTGAGAAAAATATTTCTTTAAATTGAAATTTTCAACATTTTGAAAGCTAAAGCTTTGGAATTGTTTAAAATGACAGTTAATGGCATGTAGATTAACCACGCACAAAGTGGGCCCTGTCGGATATATTGATTTTCCATAATATTGTTTAAACAATTTGGAGTGTTGTTTATTAAAAATAGATATAATATATAGTGTTTAAATAGATATAAATTAACTGTTATTATACATTTTTCAAACAGATTCTGAATGTAGATAGGTCTGTCAAACGAATATTTCAGATTTCCGTAAAAATGCTGAGAAGTAGGTTAAAAATCGTCCCGAGCATGACCCTAACTTCTCTGCCGCTGTAAGTTTATCTAATGTACAAAGTTTTGTCATAATTCGAGAAAATTTTGGCTTACTCCTCCGAGGTCTAGTTAGGGTTTTATAACTAGCAGAAAGTAGAACATTCTGGAACATCCGTACTTCACAACAGGTTAAATGAGAACAATTATTTCTTCAGTTAAAAACAAGAAATATTATACATCTTCAAAGTCTCAAACAAATGAACGGTATGTAACATCCATCACGGCAACTTTAGCGTTTACATAAAATGTTAGTATTTGTACATTACACAGATTTCAACTACCCGAGTATGACTGACTAAAACAATTGCACACCCCATAAAACAAACTAGCACACTCAACTATACATATTTTCACAACTAACTAAATACTTATAAATAACTTATATAACCATAAATAAACACAATTGTATATATACACAGGTTATTTGGATTCACTTGTTCAGGCAAATAGTACAAGTAAAGACAATTCAAAGTTCAATCAATTGGGAAGACAGGGGGTCTATAGCATGCCAAGCAAAAGCATTCAAGCGGAAGCACAGAACCGCAAGCAAAATTAAACAGTAACTGACAACAGCTAATGGACGTGGTGAGTTTCATGATTTAAAAATATTTAAATAATACACTAATAAGTGTGCTTAAAATTAATCTTCTTTAAATAATATAATACGCAGATCAAAATTGTTAAACAACTGTCATAAAAAATGAAATGGCCTAAAATTAGTTTTAAATGCAGTTTCAGTGTACACAAACATGATTTACGATTAAGACAAAAATTGAATTACAATGTCAGGATCAAAATCATTTTTACTACAAATTTTTTAGTAAAAAAAGTAATAACCTGATTGTACAGCCTGATGAATAAAATTTGTTCATATTCAAAATGTATCAATAATGTCTTCTAAAATAATGAAAACAAACAAAACAATATGCTTGTGAGTGCAAGTAAGGTATGGGCCGTTTTAAGATCAATCCGTACTGCTATTATTATGTTCGAGGGAAATTTAAAGTTTTTGCGAGCTTTGAAGAAAACACAAACTGAATTCTCTTTTACTGCATACTACAGTAGACGCAGTTTATTGTAATCACGGATAACGTTATCAATCGATTAATGTTATCGTTCAACTACAGTCTTAATCGTTTGTATCCTGGCAGAAAAAAATATATCGTTTGTTATTATCGGGTCTTTGGTTACTGTTATCACTTTTTTTTCCTGTCAGGGTTAAAAAAATTACTTGACAAAAACATGACGCATTACAGAACATTATGAATTAGGTAATAGAATATATGTGTGAAAAGCGCTTGCAATAGCGTGACCGTAGAGTCATAACATCCTTTTGGTTTTGAGTGTACGTACTGAAAGGTTTTTACCTAGAGTTATTTTTGTAAATGTCAATAGTTTAATTTCTCAGTTGTGTTTCTGAACTGATAGAGGTCAGTGCTACATTTTGTTTCATGTGCGAGTGAAATTTAGTTCTCTGTCAAATCAGAAAGTTATCACTGTTTACTTAAGTGTACATTAATTAAGAGTATACTGATCTTTATAAAACGAGTTTAAATCATTCATTCATTAAATCAAAGTTTTTGGGTGCATGCAATAGGCCTACACTAAGTTAATTAATCATGGCGGATTTACAAGAAAATTATGATTTAAATTTAAAAGATAAAGTTTAAATTTTAGGGCGTTTCGACAAAGTACCGAAAATGAGTTGGCATAATGCAGCAGCGCCATCAAAAATTTCACAACTACTTTTTCGCAAAATTTTAAAAAATTGTGATGCTATCGAATCTGCTTGGAAAGGAAATGTGAATTTTAATTATAAGAGAAAACGTAGTGGAAAAGAGTCAGGCACAATCCGCATTAAGATATGGTTCACAAATGTTGGTGAACAGGATGCGCGCAAAGAGTCGAAGAACTCGCATTAGTGTGAGTAATAAAAATACCGCGAGTAAATAGCAGTTTTTGTTATTACTGTGTTTATATTTTATAATTTCTGAAATGTTTACTCCTAACAATTTTAGAACTTATGTGAAGGCAGTAATACTAAAATAAAAAAATCATTTACTTATTTTAAAATGTAAAAATAGTCAGGAACAATGTTGGTTAACTGCAGTTGTCTGTCTTTAAGTGTTTAGTTATAGTTATGATTTTCACAAAGTAATAAAATTACATTGTTATCAATCAGATATTTTTATCAGTCCGAGTTTAGCCCGTTGTGTTCACAGTAAGCGGCGACTACTGTAGAATTAATAATTATTTATTGAAGACACAAAAGGCAAATTTACTCCTTACTTAGTTGAACATGATTAAAGTTGGATTTTAAAACTGAGAATGATAGATAAGTACAAAAGAAAGACATTTTGAAACTGTAAATCCTTTTTTACTGGAATAAACATTGTCATAGATTCATTCACGGACTGTTTAGACTTAGATAAATAAAATGATGTTGAAAGTTTGGATAGCTGACGGGTAAGCTAAAAATTATGACTTTTTTATGAAATAAAACTAGGTATTCTATATTAAATTAAAGCAAAAGGTCACATATATACTTTAGTTGAACATTATTATGTATTATTGTGTAAGAGTTGGTTATCTTAGACCTCTTCCTAAAAAAAAACATGCTTATTTAAAATAATTCTTAAAGTAATAATAAATTATATTATTTGAAACTATTTTGTTTAAAGTTTTACTTTTGTAACTTTCTTTTACCATAAGAAACATTCCATTAACAATATCACTGTATACTCTAGCTAAATACAATTTTGTTTTCTATAAACTGTGTTTTAATGTGAATGAAGTGTTGCCTCGTGTTGGTAAGCATGAAGCGAGAGCAAAGGCATGCGACAACAGTGCAAAGTTTGTGTCAAGAAACCTATTCTATTACCTGACAAAATGGAGCCTGATTTGGTTTGGCGCAAAATCAAATGAAAAACAACACAAAGCAAGATATCAGAGAGAATTATTTCAAAAATAAATCTTAGTTTAGTCTTTTTTTTCATTAGTTGACATTTTTATTGAATTGGCCTAGTTTAAAAAACGCTGTTTAAACTAACCTAAAACTTGTAAAAACTAAGCAAAATGCTTGATGTATTGGAAACTAATGTAAAAAAGAAACAAAAAAAAAAAAACAGCACAGCTAAGTGAAACTGGACAGCTAACATCTATTTGTGATCAATTAAAAAATCGAGGGAAAAGAAAAATTGAAAGACTATTATGCATTTAGTGGAACTAAAAAATGTTGAAAAATTAAAAGCTGCCAGCGAAATAATGCATTGACCACGGAGTAAAAACAAAAAGAAACGAAATAGAAATGCAGTGCTAAGTAAAAATGTAAACATGATAAATTTGATGAGAAAAAACAGCCATAAAGTTTTCCTGAAAGGTAAAGAAAGGGGGGACACTGAAAGCAAGCGTCGTTGCTCAAAGTGAAGAAAATATCTGCGGCGTCCGCACGCAGCTGCTGAGTGCAAGCTAGATTTCACATAACCAACATTTACTCCAAGAGTATTTGTGCTTTATTTTATTAAATAACTATCATTTTATAATTATAGTAACTAATAAATAAATAATTTTTAAAATATAATTATGGTTTTTAGATGTAATTGAGACTAATTTCACCAAACGACTGAAATTCATGTCAACACCTCAACTGGTCTCCATATTTTAATACGTGTAATAGAGTTATAACCTGGTGTTTTATCTTTAAACTCGTGTAAATTAATTTTACCACTATAATTTACTCTGTACCTTCATTTTAAGTTTTATAATGAGGATATTATGTTTATAGGGTCAATTCAACATTCAAGATTGCTTAAAATTGCCTAAATATTCATTTAGCAACTGTTTTTTAAATATTATTTTATAACTTAATTGTATCAAGCTGACAGAATAAACTAATAATCGTTTTCAATATTTTATTAAAATTAAGATTCATTTGTCCAGCCTTTTATTCTGTTGTTTTTATTAGAAACTGTTTGTTTTTAAAGTAAATCGTAGAAACTGGTAATATTTGAAAACAGATTACCTCTATATTCCCATTGCAATTAATATTAGGTAATGAATGACATAATTCACATTACCCAACCAAAGAAGAAAATAACAAACGGTAGACATTCACTTTAAATATTTGTTACTATATGCTACATGTTGAATGGAAACACTACATGTTCACTTTCACTGTTTAGATTCCCTCGACTGAATTTATCCCACAATTCCCACAATCAGCAGCATCAATCAATATTAAAATCGCCAAGTTTTATATTTTACCAGAACAAACTAGGCTAGTTTAAATGTATAATCAAGATTATTATCATAAATAACAATTTATTTAAAAACAAATATCTCAATTTTAGAATCACTACATTTGGTAACTTAAAAATATGCTACTTTTTAACCCTTAATGTGCGGATAGCGCCTTTAAACGCAAATACACAAACACATGCTTAGATGATTCCATAGTTCACGAAACTTCCAATAGCGTGTAGAGTGATGTTCTTCGAGTATGTTTAGACAAAATAAAAAATATAAGCAATGTCTGTGACGTCTTATCGGTCTGAGTTCTGTCGCCAGAGCAAACTAATCTATACTCACAAGTGTTCTCTCGCACATTACGCCTTTATATAGACGCAATCTGTTTCACTCAGCTGTTCCTTGTTTGTTTGTACTGTGAACTGACTGATATTCATTCAGAAGTTCTTGTTTTTCTTAGTTTAGTACCAAATTATTTTATTTTTAGGTAACAATAAGTATTGCTTTTATGTATTTAGTTTTAGACTAACTGTAAATTCTGCAAAGTTTAGTTTGAACTTTTTTTAATTGGTTAAACATATTTTAATAAAGTTTAAAGTTAGCCGAGTATTTTCCATGTGTACTACTTAACCATAAGAATCTAAATTAAAAAGAACATTGAGAAATATATATATATATATATTTTTAATCTAAATGAGTGGGAGCCGATATTTTAGCTTAGCGTTTTAAGGGTTAAAAGTATTTTTTAGACATTTAACATACAACCGAAGTTGTTATGAAAAAGAAAAGAAGAAACAAACTGCTTCAACAGCGTATGTTACTGCAAGCTGGAGCAAAGACAGATCTCTCAGTTATTGAATCAATGAAATGAAACGATTTTCTCTGAATTTTTAACGAGTTCCATGACTATTTTGTATTTTCCCTGACCTTTGTTGACCATAGCAACCTTGTTTAAGTGACCAAAGAAACAGTAAATAAAATTAACAAAATAAAATACATGAAATTTTAAGGTAAAACAATATGACCAACAATATTGAATATTAAAGATGTATTGAGTTTAATAATTGTTATTGCGTAACTTTGAATTTCTATTCAAAATCAACTGAGTCATTCTCAGTACCAGACAGATAATTTTTAGAAACAATGTGACTTATTAAGTTAGTATCAAACAGCTACCTTTTACAATTCCCTCTATTTCTAATAAATAGAACATTAAACCCCAACAACATTAAACCAATCTAATATAAATCAAATCTTCACTTTAAAAGAGAAAACCACCAATCCTATATGGTAACTGTTAAGTCACACCAAATACTCTTGTTAATCAGGCCCATAAATTTTAGTAATTGGATTAAATGTTTAGAGATTTAATCTTTGCGATCATTAACCATAATTGTTAATGTTTTTGCCTTGTATTTTCAGCAGATTAAATACATTACAACGGAACCAGTAAAAGCACAAACACCCTTGAAAATAATTAAGATAGGAATGACAAAAGATGACAGCATACCATTCCATTCTTACAGGAGAGGCTATGAGATTATGTCAGAATCATTGAGTCCTTCTTTACACTCAAACATTTTAACTGAATAATGTACAATCTAACTAGTAACGTTATGATTTCGTTTATATTCAGATACCACTTAAAATTACATAATAAAACAGATAGTGAAAAATCTTCTCAGTGTGACTGTAACTTTAAACAACATACGTTTGGGCATTTATATGCAACCCTGCTAAATAAATTTAACTAGTTTATATATGGGATAGGATTTAATTTAAGCAAGTATCGTTTAGGGATATTATGCAGACAAATGTTTTAATGACGATTAAAAAACAAGTGTTAACTTAAAAGTAATCAAACTAAAAAATATTTATTATCTAAACGATTATCTAAAAAAACGCTTGACCAATAAGATAATTTCCAGATATTATCATTTGTTTTTATCAGAAGTATATATAAATTATACTGAGGAAAAACTTGTTGCCATTTTGATTTCATTGTAAGATCAGATTAATTTTTAGGGTGTAATTTTTTTATTCGGACATTTGATTTGCAGTGTCTATTTTTGTCATTGAAGAAATCATCCTTTTATTGTCTTGTTTTTTTAAAAGTTGTATTCCATCTATAGTTTTAAAGATATCAAATGAACGAGTTGTCAATTGAAAGAAGAAGGTCCAAACTTCGACCATTGGGCGTCCCAATACAAGGGGTGAAAGTACAAACAGTCCTTTGGTTTGTTTTTACAGTAAGATGGCTACATATTGATGTACGAGGTTTATTCAAATATAAACAAGAACTTTGAGCGGGCGGCCCAGGAAAGAGTGGGGTCACTCGGGTCTTGGGTAGAACAGTAGAGGAGAGCTATGAGAGTGGGATCAACCACTGGCCCAGCCTTAAAACGAAGGGCAGAAGTAACAAAGATGAGTGAGAAGGAAGTGTCTATGTCCGTTGAGCAACGCATAATAATTAAGTTTTTATTACGTCCGCCATGCCAATATTTTGTGAATATTGCGAGCACAGTTTGTTGAAATAAAAATTAACTTCATGATGACCGGCCGAAGACAAGTTTGACGGAAAATATTAAAGCTGCTCACCTTCAATGAAATTGCGTCTTAGTTGACATCAGTATTTAAAGTATCCACGTTTAGCTTAGTTTCTCTATGATTTTGGCTCCTTAGTGCCACATCTTCTGTCCAAGGAACAAAAAAGCACATTCGCCTCACCATTTGCCAACAAATTCGTGGTCATTATCAGGCCGAGAGGGGTTATTTTCTCACTCGCATAGCGATCTGCGATGAGACTTGGATCCAACATTACACTCCAGAGAACGAGCAGGCGAGCAAAGAATGGTGGAGAATAGGAGAGGTCAGTGAAAGCCAAATCGCGTTTGTCTGCTGGTAAAGTTCTCCCAAAGGTGTTCTGGGATTCAAACGGTGTTCTTTTGCTAGATTTTTTTCAAAGGCTGCCTACTACTGCACTCTGTTGGATCAAGCGAAGGCTGCTTATCGGAATAAAAGATGGCAACAATCCATCAGAGATGTCACTTTGCTACATGGCAATGCCCCGCTCTAAACTGATCATCTTACAAGCCAAAAGCTCGATGAAATGTTCTGGGAAACACTTGAACACCCACCATATAGTCCAGATTTATCACCCCGTGACTTTCACATGTTTGGACCATTGAAAGAGACTTTAGGATAATGCTTTTCAAGGATGATGCGGGGGTTGAGAGTTTTATACAACAGCCTCAAGGGTCGCAAAAATATATCAATAAGTAGGAATTATGTAGAAAATTGTATATTTTTGGTTAACCTATTTTACTTATGCTAATAAATTTTTTTAAACAAATTCTCATTTTTATTTCATGATCCTCGTACATGATTGATTAGATGATGATTTGATATGATGATTTAAAAAGGCAAGAATTTTATGATAAAACCAACGACACGTATACAATTTTTATTGGTTATTTTCTCAATTTTAATATTAAATTGAACGAGGAAATAAGAATACTCACTTTTATTTTCCAATTACAATGAATTTTCCTCCTAAACATGTGTGGCTACAACCTAAACGCATATACTCTCAATTTTTAGTTTTGTTTCTTATTACAAATGTTTTAATGGCATTGTGCAAATAAGTTATGGTTATATTCAATAAGTTAGATAAATCACTAAAATCAAAATGAAAAAAGTGAAACCAGAGGTCTTCCAAATAAACTTACCGGAAATTATAGTAATAGTAAATTTGAAGTAATTTTACTTACTAATAAATAATAATTTCAGTTGTACGTACGAAATTAAATTTATTTGTAAGAGTCTCAAAAATCACGTCTTACTTTTTTCATCATTTTTGTATTAAACAATTTATCGTCTCAAAATAAAAATATCAATTTCCTTAACGTTTGTTCCTGAGAATTTTAGTATATTAAGGATAATTATGTTTTAAAACTAGGGAATTTACCAATTAATATAACAAAGCGTCCTTATTAGTCCCACTATAGTATTAAACACTCAAATTTTTTCTTAACCTGTAACTCTAAAACACTATAATCAATATTATCTTTAATTTATAAAAAATTATGTTGTTGATGTTAAAAAACGAATAATTTTTAAATTTTAAATAAAATAAATTTTCCATACGTTTGAAAAATTCTTTTTAAAACGCATTTTATTCTGCCCTAAAAGCATTCTGTTGAAAAAAGGACCAATGATTCTGTTTGAAAATTGATAAACGGACATTCCAATTGAAATAAGAAAAGAATAATAGACTGACCAATTCCGAACGGCTTCGTTGGGGTCTGCATCTGAATGAGATCGGAGTCCGTGACGTGCGAGTGTATATGATTGCTCAGACTCTTGCGTGTTCTGCCATCTCGTAGTTCTCCGTTCAGATCTGTCACGCTTTCTGAACGAGTCACACCACCCATGAGGTTAAGACCTTCCAGACTGCTATCAAACCTCATCAGCTGCAAAACAAGTGTCATTATATTATAGTATACGTACTTAATTTATTTTAAATTGATTCAAATATTAAAATAATTCGACCACGCAGTTGAACCGTTGACGTGAGTTGAGCAAATTTCCAAAATTAAGTTTATAGACCGATATTTTAGGGTTTCGACCAACAATTTGGGAAATAGGTCTATTCACGACGGTGCTGAATAGCTGCAAAATGGTTCGCACGCCATTCCGCATATTGGGAGAATCTTCAATAACACAAAGCATTGCGTGCTTCGCACGCCATTCAACATATTGGGATTGTCTTCAATACACAATGCATTGCGTGCTTCGCACGCCATTCCAAATATTGGGATTGTCTTCAATACACAAAGCATTGCGTGCTTCGCACGCCATTCCACATATTGGGATTGTCTTCAA
>JAGFPH010000885.1:117426-136698 GCA_018207615.1 Philaenus spumarius
GGAAAAACCATTGTTGCAGACTCGCAAAGTCATGGCAACGGTTTTTTGGGACCGAAAGGGATTAATCCATGTGGATTTCATACCACGAGGTGCAACAATAAACTCAGAATCCTACTGTGAGACTCTTCAACGACTTCGTCGCGCCATCCCAAACAAGAGGCGTGGAATGCTGTCGGCTAAAGTTTTTTTCATTCACGACAATGCTCGGCCTCATGCCTCAGCACGAACGCGACAAGAGCTCCAAAGTCTGAAGTGGGAAATCTTTAGTCATCCTCCCTACAGCCCTGACCTAGCACCTAGTGATTTTCATCTGTTTCCAAAGTTTAAGCAATTTTTGGGGGGGAAAACAGTTTGGAAATGACGAACTTAAAGAAGCAGTAATAATATGGCTCAAATCTTTCGCGGCTGATGAGTATAACATCGGAATAGAGAAACTGGTCCCACGTTACAACAAGTGTCTCGACAACAATGGGGATTATGTAGAAAAGTAGAATAAGATACTGTGGCTGTGTAAATAAAGTTTGGTGTTGATATCTTTTGTTTTTATTTAACCATGCTAAAACATTCTTTACTTTCTGGACGACCCTCGTATAATTTACAATATTGTCAAAGTACATAGTTTCTGTTTATAGGTTAAATATTAGTAACAGTTCAACTTACCTATGTAAGTTTCTCCATCGCTTAAAGAAGAATCTTCACCTGATGCTGCGATTTGCGCCAAAGATTCCCTGTCTTCTAACTCTTCACTAGCCTACACAAAGCAAAAAATATTACTTTCACGTACATAATCAGAAGAACTTAGCATGGCAATAAGCTAAAAAGTAACCTTGGAGAATTTATGACAGTAAACAGATTTATCTGTATAATCGTAACCATTGGGAAAGAATAGTTGGATAAACGGCAGTTACTTACAAGCATTGGTTATCCAATTCCAAGTTAGGAACTACAAGGTTTTATTGTCATACGGTGCAGGTTCCCTTTCCCTCATCAAGATCTTGTTTAATTTAAGGTATAGCTTTTTAATTCAATCACAAATGTTTAGTCAGTGTATATCATTTTTTACATGAGGATAGGTTGTATTTACCTTTGACTCGATGTTACCAATATTTTATTCATGGAGTTTCAAGGTTTTGAACTATACCATAGTGTTAGTGTTTTCTTTTGTGTTTTAACTGTTTTATTTTATATTTTTGTTAACAGTTTATATAAATAATTATGTTATACAAATCATTTAAATAAATAAAGTTATTCTGTATATTAAAAAATGACTGAACTAGGTTATGATGTCAAAACTGTAACGCTTTCAAATTGCAACATCGGTAGCTGTTAAATTCTAGACTCATTATCCAGGTGAATACTTCAGATTATTTAGAAATAATAAAATCTAATTTAAAAATCTCTGGACATTTTTTATAGAAACTTGATTCTTAACTCCTTTCCAGTTTCTTTTTTCCTTTAAAATGTAAATTGTTTTCTTTTTTATTTCATATGATTCTATTATGCTAATAATGACGATAAACAATGCTAGAAGCATGCTGTTTCAAAAAATACTAACGTTAGGCCTAAGCTAAACTAGTAAGACACAATGAATTTGGAAAATGCGAACACTAAGAAAACAAACTGATTGCTACAAAAACAATAGGCCCACTGTAAACTATAATGAAAACAAATTTAAGTTTATAACAAACAATACTCATTGAACTCTGTAAGTCAACGTAATTACAAGGAATGAAAAGGTAACCACATTGAAAGAGTAATCTTTCTTATCTACCAACATGGGTCAAATGCATGGAATTATTGATTTTAGAATACTCCAGCGTCTAAAAGCTAAACTAGAATGTAGTTATATATCCAAGAACGGAATATTACGACAGAAATAAAAATAATACTGGATAATATTGCTGTTTAAAAATAATAACAATACAATAAAATTCTTACACATACGTTTAATAATCAAGTGAGTTTCAACGACAAAGTCGTCATCTTCAGTAATACATGAGCTGCAACTAAAAACATGATTAAGTAAGAGTGGTAGCTCATGTATCCCTGAAGATGATGGCTTTGTCGTTGAAACGAGTTTAATTATTAAATGTATGGGTGTCAGAATTAGTGCACTGTTCTTATTTTTTTCGACCTTCTTACTAGTCGAACTCAAATTTTATTAATATTGCTGTGTCGAAATAATGTATCAGTTGCTTTTCTGCGCACTTTGTGTATGACAATATTATGTCTCAAACCCTCAAGAGGTTAGAAAATGTTTGGAAACACTCTTCAAATAACCGTTAATAAAATTATTTTTTATGATTTGAAAGGGTGAAAATGTAATCATTTTGTAAATTGAATTGCATTATCAGTAAATCCTTGATGGTTAATGGCTTACCTTAGGAATATTGGACACCACTTCGTACGTAACACCAGTCTGAGATAAACCATCATAACGTACGATACGCTTACGTATCCTATCTGTTAAACTTTGTTTCTTGAATATGTTCAGACTGAGACGTTTCCTTAACACAAGTTCCATGGGAGCAGGATGCGATAGTCTTACAGTGGTTTTCAAGATCAGGTACACACGTTCGTTGCCTGAAAATTATAATAATTATATCAAAATACAATATTGGTTATCTTAATGACCTTATAGTTTGTTCGGCAAGTGAGTCTAATACTGTTATTCCTTCACTGTAAAAATCAATATATATCAACACAATCAAAGCTAAAAACAATTAAACATGATGTGCCCAGGGCTCAATTTTGGGGCCTTTGTTATCCTTGTGCTATACAGGGTGTTCCATATGTAAGTGCCAAACTTCGGGGAATGGTTCTATGGGTCAAAATAAGAAAACAAAGTTCATATAAACACAGACCCGAAAACGCTTCACTTTCTAGATATCGGCCATTTTGTTTTTTTGTACAAAATAATTCTTATCTAGAAAACGGTTTGACCGATTGAGTTCAAACTAGGCATGAAGTTTAACCTAACAATGATATATCTAAAGAAAAATAAGTGATTAAATCCAATAATGAGTTTAAAAATGGCGGCTGTTTGAAAATTCCAAACCTAAATTACTCAAATTCCTTTTTTGTAGCCCTTTTGATTCCCTATCGGATGGTGTAACTGTCAAAATAATGGGATGAAGGATAATAGCTAAGTTATGTGTAATAATTGGTTTGTTCAACCCGGCATACTATACCAACACAGTAAACACAGTAATATTGTATGTACATTTGCTGTCATTATCCTTAACTTAGCTATTATCCTTCATCCTATTCTTTTGACAGTTACACCATCCGAAAGGGAATCAAAATAACTACAAAAAAAGGTGTTTTGACATGTTTCATTAAAATATACGGTTTTTGAGTAATTTAGGTTTGAAATACTCAAACAGCCGCCATTTTAAAACTCATTATTGGATTTAATCGCTTATTTTTCTTGATATATTATATCATTGTTAAGTTAAACTTCATGCCAAGTTTGAACTCAATCAGTAAAACCGTTCTCTACATAAGAATTATTTTGTACAAAAAACAAAATGGCGGATATCTAGAAAACAAAGCATTTTCAGGTCTGTGTTTACATGAACTTTTTTTCTTATTTTGACCCATAGAACCATTCCCCAAAGTTGTTTACTTATGGGACACCTGTACATAAAGCATGTAATTTCAGATATTGAAAAAATAGCTTTTGATTGTATACGGACGATCTAAGAGTCAGTGGAAGTTCTAATGATCAAATTGAAACAGTAGCTAGTTATAGTTTGGGTAAAATTTATAAATTCTAAACAACTTTGGATATGTTTGTCAGTTTAATAGAACAACCGTCTTACTGTCTGTAACTCTGTTGAGGTGAACACTATCATGGACGGAGGAATCCCAAGCAGCGACAGCGCTAACATCTTTCTCCATATGCCTTATTATCGGTAAGTTGTAGAACTTATTGCCGTGCTCTTTGGGAAGGATGGAGTTGATTCCTGCGATAGGAACGTCCTCCGGGTCTGCCCACTGGCCTCCACTGGACAGGTCATCCGCTGAAACAATTACAAATAAAATCTTTAAGTGGAGTTTTGTAGTAGGAATGTAATTGAATCCAATAAAGGTTAATTAGCTAAACACAGAATCAAAATTAGAAATTGCAATTATGTTTCATTGTATATGTAAAATACGAGGCATAACATAAAAAGGTTATCTTATTAAACACAGATGAGAATAACTTTGTTCAAGAGTTTGGTTAAAAAATTATTGGAAAAAAGAAGGCACCATTTTGCCACTACAAAAGCCCAAATTTCTCAAAGAAATTACTACTTAATTTTTACAGGGAAGCTACAGAATTTGGCATTCATTTCCCTGATTTTTTAACCGAACTTCTCTCACCGACTCACGACATATTTTTGCTTTGTTTTTCTTCTAATAATAAATAATATCTACTACTCTAAACACCTTTATAAGAAAAAAAATTTAAAAAAATAAAATTTCTTAACTTAACAAAAATTTTTGATAAAATTTCAAAAATATTTAGCACTTCAAACAAAAATAACAAATTAGTAAAAGAATAATTAAACCTCTCACGAATACAACTTATACAGATTCAAACTTCCTGTAACCACTCCTAGATGGTGATAAACTATCTTTTACTTTACACGTATTATTTATACTGATAGTAAAGTAACTGAAGTTTTATTAATTTGTCAGTTTTATTTAATCAAGCCTTAGCCTAGTGGATAACGTTGCTTCTTCCTGATCAGAAGATGCTGGGTTCGAATCTAGGCTAGGGAGACCAGATATCTAATCATACCTGTGGTTTGAGAAAAGTAGGGCGGAAGTAAAGCAAACGGTGGTTGGCTTGCTTCCAAGCTGACGGGATGAGACTAGATATCTGGTCTCTGGCTGTGGCTGTGTAATTTAAAAATGTAATAACTAAGAAAACCCAGGAATGTACATACAACGATTTTATATACTATATCATACGTAAAACAGAAAAAAATATTCTTTCTTAGCAGATTGATATAAAATATTAACAATAATAATAATTTTTTGATTTTTTATGATTTTTTTCCCCTAACGTTCGGCGCAATCGGACGTTGGCATTTCTCCTACATTTTCAAACGTCCTGTCCAAGGCACTTTTAGCATGTTTTGAAACGTCCGGTTAAACAAGACTTTGGCATTGAAAGGGTTAAATTCAAGTTTTATATTTTACCAGAACAAACCAGGCTCAATTAAATATACAATAAAGATTATTATCATAGATAACACGTTATTTAGAAATAAAAATGTGAAATTTTAGAATCACTCCATTAGGTAACTTCAAAGTCTACTGTTTAATGCTTTTAAAACTTTTAACATACTTCTGGAGATGTGATCATGAAAAAAAAACTGTTTCAATGGAAAGACTTCTCATTTTTTGGTCATCAATAACCTCTTGGATTATGCTTAGTAAAGTAAAATAATTTTTGTTAACTATTTTTCTTCTCCCTGACCTCTGACCTGGCCATAGGAACCCTGTTTTATTACAAAGGATGGATGAAAAGTCTGAGAACGGCTTAATATGTATATAAGGAAAATTTGAAGCTGCATGTGATTGAGGAACTTACCATACCTAAAAATACTATTTTATTAAGATGACAAAAATTTGGTCCGCCATCTTGAATGTAACTGTTTTTTTTAAATAGGAAAGTGGTCATGTGATACATCATTTCCATGTAGAATTTTAAGACAAATTCAATGGTGAAAACCGCACATCCGTATCTCAAACCATTCTGAAGATATTTACATTGAATTATATCATTTAATGTAAAAATGAAATCAAGTTTAAACTTCTTTCTATCAAATTTTAATGTTGAATAAAATTAAACATATTCAAATTATAAGGTATTAATTTAATGTACAACAATTTTAACAATAATGAACAAAAATAATAATAAATATCACATTACAATAAATAAACAAGACAGCTTAAATTATTTGTGCAAATATCTTCAGAACGGTTTGCGATAAAGATGTGCGGTTTCAACCATTGATTTTGTCTTAAAATTCTACATTGATATGATGTATCACATGACCACTTTCCTATTAAAAAAAGTTACATTCAAAATGGCGGACCAAATTTTTGACGTGTTAATAAAATAGTGTTTTACAATGAGTAGGTTACTTAATCACATCCACCTTCAAATATTCCTTATATACGAAATATTAAGGCCGTTCTCAGACTTTTCACCCACCCTGTATTATGTTTTCAAAAAAAGAACGATTATACGGTACCAACTCTTGTACCATTCCAACATAATCAAAAAATGGTCAAACAAGAATATACTTCTTACGCTATAGCACTTTGCATCAAAGAAACATTACCAAATTGCCATGTAAACAGAATTAAGATCCTATAAATCATTCGATTCATTTTGTGTCTTTTTAATACTTGTGGTAATGCACTGAAGACCCACAGTTGAATATATCTGAATGTTACTCTGTTATAGTTACCATTGAGATCAAGAAATAGGACAGGTATGTGCGGTTCCATTCCAGAAGGAGGTTCCCAGTCAGCAGGAGCACCGGGTATACCCGAGCCTGGAGAAGGTACAAGGACTGCATTCCTTTCTTCTGTCAAACTGACCCACTGATCCACTAAGCTCTGCTCTCGTTCCTGGTCTTGCTCCGTTTTATCTTAAAATCAAATAAATAATTCAGATGATTCATTGTCTTAAGAAACAATAGAACAAAACTCTTACTCTTTACATTAGTAAACAGGCAGTTCCAAACATTCGGGAAATTTCACTTAATTATGTTTAAACAAAAATAACCATACTATAACATTTTTATTTTACAACTAGGGGCTCTGCTCCTGCTCGTTTCGCTCGCCAATCTCGGTGACGTATGGTGATGCCAAAGCAAATTACAAAATCCCTAATTTTGTTCATAACTTTTAATTTTTCCAATTTTTACGAAAATTATGATTGATTAGGACAGAGGCACTTGGATCTAAGTTGGGTGGTGGGGTAGCTGTGACCTGTTCATAATTTAATACAGACATAGATCAAATTAGACACGCAATATCCTCAACATTTGTTCACAAAATCCATAATTTTTAAAAAATTTTTAACAGGAATTTTAAGTATTTTTGGAATAAACAGTAGCCTAAAATATTCTCTGAAAAGTCCTGTACATGTTAGTGAAAGTTTCGTCAAAATCGGTTCAGACGTTCTGGAGATTAGTCCGGACAAACAGACAGACAGACAAAAATGTCGGTTTTGGTAATGTGTGAATAACCATATGAGCTTAGAAAAGATTACATTTTGAAATCATAGACAGGCGCTTCAATTAGATTAGTATTGCACTTTTAGCACGAATAGAAACATTTAGTTTTCACTTTAAAACAATTACAGCTGCCTTATCTTTAGGATATCTGTTAAGTATGCGAAAAGGTTCTAGCAGCTCATAGATGATGAAGGTTTGATGTCAGCCACCACCACCTATAGTTTTAACTGCCACAACTTTTGGCACTTACACTTTGCATAGTCCCTATTTATTAATGTTAAATTTGAAAAGTACAGTAGACTTTCAAAAATCCAGACTAATGGGGCGGATGGCTGATCCGGATTCCGAAAAACCGGATTTCCCGTAGTTTGGCTTAAGTCAGCCGATAAGAGCAATGGAAAGCCGCACATACTATAGCCACCGCGCTGTTACTCAATGATACTTTCACACTCTTTCACATCAACATTTATGGTACTGTAATGTACATAATGCAGTACTGGACTGCAATTAAGTAAAACACAGAAATGAAAAAATTTAGTTTGTGAACAGTATTGAACGGTTTTAATAAAAAAGAATTTACATTACTATTACAAACACTTTAAATAAACATAAGAAACACAGTAAGTAAAAACAATACTACAAGTAGGAAATTTATTTATAAAACATAAGGAATCAAAATTTAATCCTAGAGATTTATTGCAGAAAACAAAAAAGATCGTACAACTAACGTAACCAACACATCAGAGCGGAAACTTCCCACTGCCATGTAAATCATAAACGTCAATTTCGTTGAAACATGGAGCACCCGAAAATACAAAATAAATGTCGTTTATGCTATGCACTTGCATGAGTTTTTCCGATTTTTTATTAAAACAAAAAAATGATTCCGGATTAGCAGTCCAGATTTTTGTGATCCGGATTTATGAGAGTCCACTGTATCTTATTTGTTACTTTATAAGATTTTGAACTATTTCTCGCGAATACACAACTTGAGTAATTATAGGAGTAATTGAATTGCTAAATGAACATAACAGTTGAAAATCTAACTTTAATTGTACATAGTTTCAAAAGGTTTCTCTCTCTTCGCAAGTCCAGACCATATGATTCACAGCTTTTTCATGTCACTGCATGTCCGTGAGCGCGTTTATAAACATAACCCGTCTGCATCGCACCAACGAGTCGGCATTTAATTGCGTTAGAATTTCTCAGTGTGCAGTGGGTTTTGTAAAATTACGGGAAAACAAAAACATGTGACATTAACGATGAATAGAAAGTAGACAATTTTGAAAAGGTTGGAAAAAAGATGCAAAAATAGTTAATTTGTCTAAAGAATACAACGGGGGACGCTCAACAAAATACGATTTAAAGCAGCACAAGGACAAGATTGCTTCGTTTTTTAAGGTTAGTGAGTCGATCTTTTACAGTTGAAAAACTCTAAAATGGTCGAGTTTCCAAAAGTAGAGGACTGTCTTTACGCTTGGTTCATGCAAGAGTGAAGCAGACACACCCCTATTTCAAGGAAATGACTTACTGTACAAATACTTCATGACATGTATATTTTTGAGAGTACATCTTATCACATGTTTATTTAATGTAGCCTATTTACTGTACGCACATTGATTTTATTCAAAATTTCAGGTTTTGTTTATTGTTATTCTAGTAATTCAGTTTTTTATTGCACAATACTATAATCTAGGTTTTGTTTTCATTTTACATTTTTTTCCAGTAATCCAGCACTACCTGGTCCAATACAGTGTCGGATTAGCGAGATTCTAATTTACTTTAAACAAGAAAATGTTTAAGATTAACATTAGTTTGACCAGACAACAGATTAAGGAAAACAATTTAAATTGGCCCTACAGGATCTTAACACATAATAGTGACCAATTTTTGTATTCCTTTCACCTACAGTTTATATCGTGGAAATCATGTTCACTAAACAACATAGTGCTAGCACTTTCAGAAAAAGATTGTTAAATAATTGTTAATTGTAATGCGACGAACTGTTGATATTTTGATACTGAATCATTTAATTTACAACGATGAATCGCTAAATACTTTTACCTGGATACTTTTTTAATTGCAACGATGTACTAAAATAAAAATGTTGACGAGTCGTTGACACCTGGTTAATTTCTGGCTTTGAGTACATCTGACCTTCTTTTCGTTCTGGAAGCAACATGGCGGATCTGCTACTACGTTGTAATTCTCAACAAACCTGGTCTAACTGTCTGCCTTTAGTTTCACTGTACCTCTCCACTATCTGTTCTTTATGAAATATATATAATAACCTCTGGCTTCTTTTCATTACTTGCCAGTAAATATTAATTTGATAATTATTAGTTGTATGTTTTATACAAATTTTAAAATATTTAGCCAATTATTATTATTACATATTATTTCATCTAGTCAAAATATGCTTTTAAATTTATTTTAAAGTTTGGTTTACTCTTTCTTACCAAACGTAACATATTTAAATATTTACTCTTCCAACCCAGCTTGTAGAGTTTACCTTGTTTGTTAATAAGCCTCTGAATTTGCTGGTCTAGATACTGCCGCCTCCTCATTAACGCATCACTCCACTTCTCCCGTAATACGGCCAAATCCTCTTCCTGATAAGAGTCCAAAGGTTTCTGAAGTCTCGACCTTACAAAATAAAACGGCAAATAACTTTTTAGCATTTTAGTAAATAATCTTGTGACAATCTAGTATAAAATTTTCTACATTTGACTTATGAATTACTTTCATAAATAAAGAAAGTATATGTGCCAAAAGTAAGTTACATAACAAAAACATATATAAAATACTTTTTGTCTTCAGTAAAGAATAACGTTTCTATAACAAACAGACATTACCTGACTGACACACTGCCGACAGCGATGCTTCCAATGGATTCACAAATGATAGGCAATGTTCCTGACTGTTGTACAGGCTTCACTCGTACTTGTATCCTTCTTTGTTGTCCCTGCCGCAGTTGGTAAACTCCTCCCGTTAGTACGTCATTACGTGGTAATACTTCAACAGCAGCGTACTCGCCCATGTCTGTCAGTTCTTGGATATCCACCCACAGTTCTATTTTACGAGTGAGTTCGCTCCACCTGAGTATCATCAACATATTTTCTTGAAACACAGTAGCCTATTGGTTTAAAATTATAAACTAAACACTTATTTGAAATTACAGAATATTTTAAAACATCAATAGCTTTTGTCAAAAAAAAAAAAGAATGTTTGGGATAAATACCATAATCTTCAGTACCTCATAAATAAATAAATTTAAAAGTTTTAAAAAAACATGACAGTATTGTAAAATGTTCTTAACATTTGATTTTTTTAATTTGTAATAGTTTTTCTGCTTACACACGTCCCCAGCAAGGATCAATTTAACTAAATTACAAATGAAAATACATGGACCAAGACTGGGATTTGAACCCAGGCCTTTACCATTCCGTGGTAATCCTCTGCTAACTAAGCCACCCTGATCACACCAGATATGACTTATGTTATAGGCGCATATCCAGCGACTTGCTTTAAGGGGGGCGATTGATGCATTTTATATGTATATTTTTTAAAATTCAAGATATATATATATTTAGATGTGTGTGTGTGTGTGTGTGTGTGTGTGTGCGCGCGCGCGCGCGCATGTGTGTATGTAAAAATGTAAAAAAAAACTTAAAATTTGAAAATATTTAACTCTTAGTTAGGCGCTAGGCGGGGATTTACCCGCATTCTCAGAAAAACTGAAATAAAGCTGTAACTGTTCAATGCTGACAAACAATGTTCCAGGTATCTTTCTTCTGACCTTTTTCGAGCAGGTATGTGCCACCCTTGCTTAATTTTAACGAATCATCAGTCTGTGATAAACTGCGGAAGTGAGCGGTCAAATCAGTGCGGGTGTCTCTTACCGCTAGCGCTCTTTTGTGTTGTAAGAACTTTGGGGTTTTCCCCACTAGCGTCCCAAAATTAAGTGTAAGTTTTTCGTAATTTCTTGTTATTGTTTAGGTTAGTACGACTTAACACAACTTTGCTCTGTGTTGCCAACATTGTTCAGCTGCGATTTTTTTATTTTCCAAATGGTACATTCTTTACGTAGCTAGACCTATAACATTTATTAGCTTTTTCATTTTGTACTTTTTATTAGCAAATTTCCATAGGAAAAATGAGCTATTGCAGTGGCCCTTATGGTGAGACCTAAGGTCAGGAGTGGTAAATGAGCACCGATCATGGTCTTCAGAACACGTTTTGGGGTGTCAAGCACGTTTTTTTTTTACCGAAAGTAACTATTTTTTGATATTTGTCTTACAACAATGAAACTTTTTTAGGGTATTATATAACAAAATAAATGTAGGATATTATTCTGCACATTTTGTTTTTTTACACGACCTTATAGCTCGCTTCGTTCCCCCAAAATCGATCAAAACGTAAACTACCATACATGCACCCTGTTCAAATCCACGTGGGGGGGGGGGGGTTCTACCATGGGACATCTTACGATCTGAGGCCAAACGGCCAAATTTTTACAATCAAAATTGAACCCTGCTATATTTTTAATGCTGCAAAATAGCGACAGAAATTCTGGAAATGAAAGTGCGAGGATTTTGCCGCTGGCGCCTACTGACGTTAGTCCTAGGGGTGCGCCTAACTAAGGGTTGATGATTTTATAAGTATTATTTATTTAACAATAGAATCAAATAAAAAATTAAATTTATACTAAAATTAATAATTCGTAGTTAAATAATAAACTCTAGTCGATGTTTGCGTTTTCTTGCGTAAAGATCAATGACAGAATCTTTAAATTTTATTTTTACTCCTTCATCTTAGAAAATTAAAAAAAAATAATTTACGAAATTGATTTGGGAGCACGTTGTTTAGGTCAAGCACTTTTAAATAAACATTTTTTGCCTCTTGAAATTTTTTCTAAAATTTCTTCCTTTTCGAGATATTAGCAACTTTATGTCAATTTATTTCAACACGTTTAGGGCCGCCATTTTGGTTAGAGTGGACCTTTCGAAGTCCGGTTTGCGGCAATGTGTTCTACTAACTAAGACCTTTAATTTGATACCAAACTCGACCTATGCTGCTATTTAAGAATTTTGTCTGACTCCTCGTGGGCCGTCCCCCTTAAGGGATAAAAAAGTGATAATACCTTAAAAGAGTAGACATTTATGGCTATTATTGATATACCAAGCCTCATTACTTTATCTATAATGGTAAAAAATATATTACACCGTTCCGGGACTTTTCAATCACACTGTATATAAAACATACACAACCATATAAACTAATCACCATTGTACAAATAAAAATACAAAAACTACACAATCTATTTAACCCTAGAACTGTCAGACTACTCAACAGCAAGTATTTTAAAGATTACCTGTCAGTTAGAGATCTCGCTTTGGCTAGTTGTTGCTGTTCCACTTCCCATCCAGGTTTTAATCTTGTGAACCCAGCGCACCTGTGTCCCCAAACTTCTATTGATAAAGCACCCTCTAAACACACACAAAAGAAAAATATCAGCAAAATTACATACACATATTAAACTGTTATGTCAAATGTACATATCTGGTGAGATCGCCTAGAGCATTCTGTTCCCATGCAATTCCAATGACCCGTCTTATCTCGCAGGCGAAGTTCCATTAGAATGATGTCATTTTGTTATTCAAATAAAGATAACTCAAACACATTTGTGAACTAAGAAAAGACAAGTATACCGTTCGTTTCATTGATTTATCCTCTACACTTTGTTATAATAATATTTCATTTCTGGGCAAAGCATATATTAGTAAATTACGTTTAAACTAAGCCTAAATTTGTTAGCAGTAGTGTATTTGGAACATAAAACTGTTTTTTTCAAAATAAGAAATTTGAAATTGATAAATGTTTTTATACAGTTCTATTTAGAACTAAATTACAAAACTTTTTTACGCTTACTAAAAAATTACAAAAAATGTTTACTACTTGTTATGTAGGACTAAAGTTGAACTTTTTCCTTTCGTTACTGAACATTTTTTGTTTCTTGAGCTAATAACTTTTACAATTTCAAAAGAAACTAATTTTTAGTGGCATATTTGAATTTTTTGAAGTTTCTTCTACAAAAAAGCTATTGAACACTTTTGGATTGGAGTTCATTTACTATTTTTGGCGAATTTTTAAAAATATGCTTGCAAAACGCTATAAACGGGCTTTTCAATTTTAGCTTTAACGATGCCAGTTCTAGGGTTAAGTAAGTGGGGTTGCTTTTTGATTGTGCATGTTATTTAGTTTTCTTTATTTGCAGTTTTCTTTTTTTTTTTACTAACCTGTTTTTGTTTTTTGCATTGCATTAGTTTTATTTAAGATATTGTTTTTAAAATTATTTATTTACACTAGAGAGCTGGATTTTAATGGTTAATTCATTTTTAAGACAAAGTTTTTATTTTAATTTATTAGGTAGTAAAATATCTTTTATTCGGCTTATAAAATATCATTAATATATTTAACTTCGGGCTCATTGAAGTAGAACATGTATGTAAATTTACCTGCACAATGTTCCAGAAACTCCTCAGTCATCGGCACGACAAAGTCTCTGCTATGATCAAACCTAAACGTAATAGACTCTCTAGGGGGTTGTAAGTGCGCTTGATCCGGGTTTACTATGGGAGGTACAGCGATGCTGTCAGGGTGGTTCCAGAATGTGTATTGGCAGAAAACAAAATTTGATAGCGAAAGCGGTAGACCTGAAGCTTGTTTTATAGTCACCTGCAAAACACATTTCAACTTCATAAAATTTGAAAACTTACCACTTCTATTATTTAAAGACAGAACAAAATACGCCAATCTGATCTTGGGACAGTTATT
Source organism: Philaenus spumarius (assembly GCA_018207615.1). Taxonomy (NCBI): domain Eukaryota; kingdom Metazoa; phylum Arthropoda; class Insecta; order Hemiptera; family Aphrophoridae; genus Philaenus; species Philaenus spumarius. Next base: position 131,511 of record JAGFPH010000885.1, read on the forward strand.
CACCAGTAGGGGAAACCTTACGCAACCTCCTTCCAACTACAAACCACCCCATCTAAAAAAAATTTGAAATGTACACATATGGCTTGTAATAAACTGCTCACAAATCGAAGTGGACCACATAAGAAATTAAGATATTTTATAATTTTGTTAACTTGATTGATGGTTTTCCTTTGTTTTAAATAAACTATTATAACAACACTTACACGATGTTAAAGAGATAAAAACAAAAACAAAGTCTCCCTATTACTACTAGAAGCTGAGCTGCTTATTGGAATTTGTTTCAGAAGATCATGTTCATTTGTTTCCCCTTGTGTAAACAACACTGTTTGTAAACAGTATTAATCCAACCAGTTCACTAGACAGTGTTTTACAATGTCTTTACGACGACTTAGTGTTGAAGAACTCGGAAGGACTTAGTGCTTTAGCACTTTTAGAGTTAGGCCATTCTCAACGTGATGTTAGTCGTAGGCTTCGATGTTCTCACACAGTTATTGGACGAGCATGGTCTCGATACCAGGCAATGGGTACTGCTCAGTACACACATGGAGGAGGCCGAGTTCGAAAAACTACTCTTCAGCAAGACCGCTATTTGATCCAAACCACTAGGCAACGAGGTTTAACAGCTCGACAGCTGCAAAGCTCTTTCCAATAAGCAACGGGAATCCGCATTTGAACTAAGACGGTTAGAAACCGCCTACATGAAGTCGGTTTGAGTGCAAGAAGACCAGCGAGGAGGGTTTATTTAAGCAGACAACATAAAGCAGCACAACTCCTACGGGACCGCTGTTTATTTACTGACGAATCGAAATTTCTTCTTCATCTTCAAGATCGACGAGTGTGGCGAGAGCAAAACCAGTGATTTAGCCCAGGCATGACTGAATCAGTACACTCTTATGGGGAAGGCTCCAATAATGTTACGGGCAGGGATAATGAGTAATCGAAAAACTCGGCTTGTATTGTTTAGAAATGAACATGTAAGCGCACAAACTGACCTGAGCAAAGTCATCAGGCCTGTAATTGTCCCTTTATCCCGAGAAATGGGTGAGAACTTCATTCTTGTTGAAGATAATGCTCGACCCCATAGGGCAAGGATGGTTCAACGTTATTTAGCGCAACAAGAAATAACGTGCACGAACTGGCCTGCTTGTTCACCAGACATGAATCCAATTGAACATGTTTGGGACAAACTCCAACGCCAATTACACATGCGTTCGCCTTGTCCAGATAACTTGGATGGATTTGCTGACGCCTTAATTGTGGAATGGGCTTCTTTACCTCAAGATTACATATTGAGCTTAATAAGGAGTATGAACCGCCGATGTGAAGCATTAATTCAAAGTAGAAGGGCCCAACATCCTACTGAATAAGGTTAAAGTGAAATAAAAACAATATATTTTTAAATTTGTGAAAATTTAAAATACATTTTTCTTAAATTTTTTTTATGTATTTTTTTACAAATACCATTACCAATGGATAATTAAGGTATTATACACACAAAGATACAAAAAATAACCTGAAGTATGGTTAAAAAATAGAGTTAACTAACTTTTGATTAATGGTCCACTTCAATTTGTGAGGAGTTTGCATCAAATTAAAGCCCTTTAAAACCCATGAATTACTGTGGTAAGAAAATAAAAATCAGTCGACTCATTAGTTAGTTGTGCTAAAAAATTAAATATTTTTATAATTTTATATTATTTGAAAGACAAAGAGACATGCAAAATCTGATCTCAGGGAAGTTATCGACGAACTCAAATAAAAGGGTTACGCTAGGATTGGCAGAAAATTGTACTCAAACTGATCCATAGTAAAGGTATCGACTACTTACCCTGACTGTCACTTGTTGTGAACTACACGGCACTTCTTCTTCATCCCTCCCACTGTCGCCTGAACTCTCAGAGACAGATTCACACATGTGGTCCTGAGGGAAGGTGCCGGCCACTCTTCTCACTTCCACCTAAACACAAATGAATATAGAAAAATTATTTTAATAAAACTTTTAAATCACTGCACGTTACGTCGGAATATGGATCCAAAGTAAAAGTTACAATATAACAATGAGAATTCATTACAATAACAAATTTACGTACCAGGTGCCTAAAACGTGCCCCCCCCCCTACCTTATTATTTTTTTTATTAATGGGAATAAACAGATTTGCTTTAGGGATTGTTAATATGAACAAAAATGGAGTTTGTTGGTGTATCGTAAATTTCAAACCCTCCCCCAAAAATAGGGTATTTTGGGGGCAAGTCGAAAATTTTAAATGAGAACCCCTATTGAGTGACACCTCATTTTAAAGATCTTGATAAAAGAAGAAAATTTTCACAAACCGGAGGTCTGTATGTCGACTCTATCCAACATAATGGCCAATCAAAGTTATAACTTTTCCCCATTTAAAGAACATCAATCTGCTAAAGATGATACGTCTGTTATTTTTTTACAAGGGTTTCATCCAGTAGGTCACTCAATTCATGTGTTTGAGTGACCTACTGGATGTATAAATATTATTGATAGTGACATTGCAAATAATGAATCTTTTGACAATCCAAATGATTTAGGCCAAGGCCTAAATGATGATAGGTTAGGCAGTGAATCCTCCAGAATGTATTTTATAAAAAACTACCACAAAACTTGTAAATATTAACCAAATTAAGTGATTTTTTTAAATTGTTGAAAATTGATTAGACTCTTTAAGACATACACACAAAAAAATATCATAATATAAATTTATGTTGTTAAATTAGTTCATAAAATTGGTGAGTTTTTGTTATAAATTTTATTAAATTTTTTTTTTAACGTTTATAAACTTAACAGTTAAAAAACGTTACCACCGTATGATTCTCCAGAATGTATTTGATAAGTGACATTTTTACTTTCTCCACCCTATACGTAGTATATGGAGAAAGTATTGTTTTCGTACAAATGTTCAAATTTGAATTTTCAGTTGAATTATCTGTTTTGGTGCTCCCAGAACCCCAAAAAATTGTTTAGTGCAATTATCTGTGTTGGTGCTCCCTGAACCCAAAAATATTTTTAGTGGAATTTTTTGTTTGGTGCTCCCTGAACCCAAAAAAGTGTTTTTAGAGTGGTGTCTGTCTGTCAGTCTGTCTGTATGTATACACGACCAGAGAGGACACTATTGGTCCGATTTTCATGAAATTTGGTATGTAGGTACTAAACCCTAATATCTCCAGGCGTTTTTTTCATTTTTTGGAATTTTTAATTTTTAAGGGTAATTTACCCCTAAAAACCAATAAAAAACGACAAAAATGCAAATTTCTCAAAAACGGCTCTAACGATTTTGATCAAATTTTCAGTATTTATAGTGCTTAAGATGCCAAACAAAATAACACCACCCGCTTTTATCAAAACTTCGGCGTTTTATAATTATGGGGAAATGTTTAAAAATAAACAAGTTTGTGTTGTCAATCTAGCATCGCGGCAGCGGCCGCACGGGGTAGCACCACGGTAGCGAGCACGGCCAGTAATTCAAAGGTCGCGCGATCGAATCCCGCCTGGGACAATAATTTTTTTATACTATTGACGTAGGTAGAATATTATTTTTTTGTTTTGTTCTAAAAAGTAGTAAATAAAATGATTAAAAACAATATTATTTTGACTACAGTAAGTTGGGAGAAAGTTTGTGTCAGTTAACTGATACCGTTTATTTTCACTAAATTTCATGTAAAATCTTAATTTTGACAAATATTATTGTAAAGGTCAAAAATAGGCTTGCCCAGTCTTGCATACACAGTTGAAATTGCCTTGCCCGCGGAAGTGTTAATGGAATAAAAAACGTCCGCTAACATAAAGAACTTGCGTCGCCTGAGGAAGTGTTATTGGTTCTTCGCAAAACGCCGCGATTGTGTATATATTTGTTCACAGTATCTTGTGTTGTGTAACGTGAAGCCTTGCTTCGAAGAATTTTATACTTGACGACAACACATCCTTTCTAACAGTTATTCAATTGAAACAGCAGTAAGATGGGTGAAGTAAATTAAGAGTTTAGTAATGTACGTTTAGTCTTCTTAAATAGAAATACCATCAATAACTAAAACAAGTAATAGTGCAACGTACTGACCTGCAACCTCCCAGCCACTTCTCCCTGTTGACTTATAATAGGAGTGTGATAGTCCAGTGTCACATCGTGAAACAAGCATTCTAGAAATACATTCGCCACTCCTATCAAGTTATGATTTTCCTGAGTTTCGTAAAATGGATCATTTGCTTTGGCTGGGTTTTTTTCCTGAAAAAAACAAAATGTATTAATTTATAACAACATATTGTGGAATATTACATTACGCTTCATTTTCAGGATGTCCGCCATTTTGTTTTTTGTACAAAATAATTCTTATCTAGAGAACGGTTTGACTGATTGAGTTCAAACTTGGCATGAAGTTTAACCTAATAATGATATATCTCAAGAAAAATAAGCGATTAAATCCAATCATGAGTTTCAAAATGGCGGCTGATTGAAAATATAACACCTAAGTTACCCAAAAAACCGTACATTTTAACAAAAAATGTTGACACTTTTTTCATAGCCCTTTTGATTCCCTATACCATGGTGCAGCTGTCAAAACAATCGGATGAAGGATAATAGTTAAGTTGTGTGTAATAATTGGTTTATTCAACCCGGCATCCTATACAAACACAGTAAACTCAGCAATATTGTATGTACATTTGCTGTCATTATCTTTTGCCTACCACATGCAAAATACCACATCTTTCTAAAAATTCTCATTTAGCTAATAATAATAACTGATTTTGGGGTTTTTTTGGAAAAAAATGGAATTGTTTTTCAAAATTTTTCAAAACCTTTTTTCGTGTATCCATACAGACTTAATTGACATGTTTGGTGCAAAATCGATTGAATAGTTTTCTCTCTAGCTAATAATAATAATATTTATTAGTTACTCTCTTACTTTAGTACAATTATGAAGTCACAGTGAATCTATTTAATAATTTAAATATGTTTGTGAGAAAGTATGAGTGCCAGTTTCTGGTACCGTTTATTGTTTTAAGTTTAGTTTCATATTTTTATTCTGTAGTAGCTGGGTACCTGTGGCTTTGCTCGCAGAGGTGATTAAATAAATTAAAAGACTATCGGTTAAAATTAAGCCTTACCATTACAAATAACTTTAAAAACATCTGGTGTGCACATCACACAACTTTCCTTACCAAAAT
>JAGFPH010000885.1:146698-156776 GCA_018207615.1 Philaenus spumarius
AAAATTGTTGATTCTGAAGCATTAAATTAAGTAATAATTGATCTCGGAAGTGTAAGCGCTCTCTCTTTTAAAATACGCCTAAAGAGTCTTTAAAAGGGACAAAAAGTCTTTAAAAGGGAGTCTTTAGAAGTGCCCCCCTGCCTCCATGGGGGTCCCAGGGTGGTCGGACATACTTTTCAAGGGCAGATTCGGAATCTGCGATCCTCAGAACCCCTGTTAATACTTTGATAAGTTTTCATGAGTTCAAACAATTTTTATAAATTATGGAAAATTATGTACTTTTAGATGCACTTTATGCATGCCCAAAATGCACTTTTTGTCTGCCAACAAGGTATTATGTAGACATTTTTCCTGAGACTTCTCCGAATACAATGCCGAAACTGCATCTCGATCGCTGCTGTAGAAAAATATTTTGTTACTCTGGATGATTTTGGTCTAATTTCCCAGGTTTATCTAGAGACTCAAAACTAATTGACCGAGTTCACTAAAACTTTCACAGTTTAACCATAGATCTATCATTATTAGGATTGTTTAGACATTACAGTTAAATTAGTCTAACGGGTTGAAATGGGGTTATTATTCCTACAAAATAAATATAAATTAAACTATTATCCTAAAAGATAAAATTCAAAAATTATGCAATATTATTATATTCTCAAAAGTTACTCAACTAATTTCACCCTTTACACATATTAGTACCATGATTGTTTATAGAACAACCAAAGAGTTTAAAATGGAGTAGCTACCCCTATACAATAAAAATAAATTGCACTAACTTCCTACAAACTTAAAATCTAAATTTATGTAATATTCTTAAGTGGCATAAAAACGTTTTAAAATTCGATTAGGCCTACTTCAGTCAAAGTAATGAAATGAAATTTAAATTAAATAAAGCTATAGCGAATTATTGTCGGGTCCACTAGTTTGAATATAAAAACATTAACTATTTTTAGTCATATGGACTATTATTCGAAATATATTGAACTTGTCTCTTTACCTGATATTACAAGTAATCTGTAATAAAAAAGTTTTAATAAAATTTTGCAAGGCATGGCATTCCTTAAACATTAGTTACTGATGCTGGATCTCAATCTACTGCTAATTTATTTAAACAAAATATAACTGATTATGAATACAAACATATAATAATAAGCCAAAAACATTCAGATCAAATGGCTCAGCATTAGCATCTGTTAAATAGCTACTTAAAAAATGTGATTATGATAAGACAGATCCATATTTATCTTTATTGTGTTATAGAAATACTGCAAAACCTTCAATTGCCTTCACCAGCAAAGTTATTGTTTTCTCGAAATCTAAATACCTTTTTACCACATAATAGTAGTTATATTAAGTCAAAATTAGTCAAACCAAAATTATTAGCACTAAGAAAAAGAAGCAAAAACTATACAAAAGTATTATAATAATCCAGCCAAGCCTTTACCAAATATAAATGTCAATGAAAATAATGTTACTGTACTTAAAAAAAAAACCTTTAGAACTTTCTTGAACTCCTGGGAAATTTATAAGTAAAGAAACAATTTATGTCATAAAAGATGAAAATGGTAAAAAAATATCAATTTAAAAAAAAATTAATTATATATTTTCCAACTGGAAATATTCTCAATAAAAATACTTGTTCTAATGGGAAAATTAATACTGTTAGTAACAGAAGTTTTAGTAACAGAAGTTTTGAAGAAAAACTAGATTTAAAAAAAAAATGTAATTAAGCAAATGTATGGTTACATTATTAAAAATGACGACAAGTTAACAATCCTAAACAAACTATATGCAGATCAAATAGTTTCATTTTAATTGAATTTGTATTTTAGTAAACATTATTGCTTGTTTTACACTTTAATTTCTTTAACAATAATTTACTTGACTATTAGAAATGTTATTTACCTTACTGTAAAGTTTATTTTGTAAAAGTGTCATATCATAAACTAACATTATTAGTCAATCATGTAAAGATTAAGAACTCTTATTTTATCAGAGAGGAAAGATGTTGATGTAATGTTGTAAATTATAAACTACATTAACATAGATAAACCTCATGAAAATAGTATGTACTTGATCATAGACAACATACATGGATCTTTGTAACACTTATGTCCATGTCACAGAGAAATTAATAAAATAAGATATGAATCAGCTGTTTCCTATAGTGACTAATGGAACAGAGATTTGGTCTAAATGAATAAATGACGCAATACATAAATAATACTAATCATTTAATTTTTTCATATAATTACATTTCTTAATGACGCAAAGTAATTACAGTAGAATCATTTTTTTTTTTTATATAAACAAATAATAAAACATAAAAGCAGACTGTAAAAGTAGGTAATGTAAAAGCAGACTTGAAAAATATATATTAAAATATGATCGTGTGTAAAATGTGAGAACTATATAAAAACTTTATTTCAAAAAGTAGTGCGTTGTACGCGAATAATAAAACGGTAGTCGAAATTATAAACAGTTCAATAAATAAAATATAACAACAGTACAGAGCACAATTTAATAAATCGAAAACTTAATATGATAATATGTACAGTGATCATGAAAGCAGCTGGAAGAGAGAGAAGGGACCAATCTATGTATATGAAAGAACACAGATGTCACGGAATGCAGAACGTAAGTGGAACGTTCTGTTTTCTTCTCGGAATAAGGTGGAAGGGAAGGCAAGCAGCGTCTTCTATCAATATGGCGTGATAGCTCATGTTTGTTGAATGTAGCCGGCGTGTGTTTTAACAAGAAAAATGTGATTTTCTTTTAAAAAGTATTGACAAGTTGGTCAAAACGTAAAGTAAATGTACTTTGGAGGTGACGTGATTAAGAATATTAAGCTGATCATGTGGAATTGGTTGTTCATCGGCGGATTTTCTTTCGATGTGCTTTGTTAGAACTAGCGTGGGGTAGGCCTCGGAAGTGAATTGAATTTACTAAAAAAATCCTAGGTAACAAACAGTGCGACGAATAAAATAAGTGAAACTGTAAGTAGAAATGGCCATTGGACGTATTTTTGTCTGCAGGTATTAAAATTTTTCAATTTATAAAAAAAGCTAACTTCATTTAATTTCTATTGCGTCATTACTTAAGATATGGTTCAGGAGACTTTGTAAAATTGTAAATAATTTCTTGACTTGTTTGTACATATATATCACTATGTTTGTGTTTCTTTATTGCTGTAAATATCCAATTTTTATCATGTTCGAGTAAATAATTGTTGTCTTGCCACAATGCCTTGAATTTCTTTATATAGCCACGTGTATCCATTTTGCCACTACTTTAATTAGCCAGGTTCCCACTCCTAAGAAAATAGAGTTAATTAACAAGTATCTTTCAGTGATTAGTAATTATAAATAAATATGTGCAAACAGAGCATAAGTAGGGTTGTATGTGGGTTATCGCAAATTATCATGATTATTTTTTATTATTGAGATTATGGGAGTCAAGTGAAGGTGATTTTTAAGGTGAATTTAAGTAAGGTGAGTTTTAAGGTTATAATAATAAGATGAGTTGAAGTAAGGTGAAATATTAATATTGTTCTACGTTAAAGTTGGAAGAAAGAGGTTATGGAGAGTTAAGGTGGGCGATGATTATTATTGAGGTGAGGCAATAGGCCTAGGAGGTGCACAAGCAATTTTAAGTGGTACATGAGCGACGATTTTTGTTTTTTAAGGTAAATAGTTAAAGGAGGTGTTGAAGAGATATCAGCAGTTATTAGATAATCCACATATAGCGTTTTTATTTTGATTTAAAACATATTTTTTTTATTTTTGAACTTTTTACCGAACCCCATTTTTTTCCCAACGTGGGGCTAACAATTGTTTAAAATATTTTTATTTTTGCAACGCATATCGTTGCATCTTTAGAATATCCACTACAATCAAGATGGCTACTTTGTGCAAGACCTGTGTAGTTCACTACATTAATTATTATGAATCATTATTTATAATAAATAACCTTTTCTAAGTAATATAAAAGTTTTCATTATAAATCATAATCAAGGTTTATAATGGCCCTTGAATTATTTTAATAATTATTGGCTAAACAAACTTAAACCCTTTTTACGTCTAAAATTATTTCATTTCAAGCAACATTTCGTATTACTTTGGTGAAATAAGAACTTCACAAATAGGCGATGATAACCACCCAGAGTTTTCGCTTATACAAATTAAAAAATAAATAAAAAACCTTCACAAATTTGAATTTAAGTTCTTGAATTATAGTTCTCAAAATTTTCAAATTTTCAAATCATAACTGTTTAGTGAGTCAAATTAATAATGTTTCAAACATTTGTTCAGCAAATAAAATAAAACAAGGAATACAGAGACCTTATTTTTAACACAACGGAACAGATCACTGCAAATCGGGTTTAGAAATTTTTCAAAATAACTGCCTTTGTTTGTTTCCTTTTATTCTGCAGGTCACCTTTAGGTTTACTTCTGGGAAGTTAAGCAGGTAAAGGGTGTCATTGTATCTCATCCGTCCGGTTTGTTTCTGTCATAATAGATTTATTACACTCCCAAAGTACCTGCACTATGTCTATTTGTTAATATCTTGAATATTACTGGACTAGACACTTTTCTTTTATAAACATGTCAACCCATGAAAAATATATTGCATTATCAAAAAGCCGACGGAGTTAACAACATTTTTGCCTCTTCTTTGCTACTAAGAAATTGTTAAAAATATGTTTTTCCACCTTTACGTTTGATATTTATCGACTAAAAATAATGTAAACTAGAAATTTTAAACTGTTTCAAAAAACTTCAAGGCTTTTTATATCAATATGAGTTAATTGCTTTTATCCGAGTTTGATAAAAGTATATTTGGACTGTTAAAGTTTCTTTTGTTCAAATTACAGATTATTATATTTAATACTTTAAACTATTGTTAAAAGAAGTTTTTAATATTTTTTAAAGAATACCATCACAACACACAGGAGACCGCATTAACATAGGAGGTGAATTATTATTTGTAGTTTACTATGAAACTAAAGCTTTTAGCAAGGTTTTGTTCAAACAGAAGCCTATGTTTATATCTACTAAACGAATTGAATGAAGACAAAATATTGTATATTGACGAAATCTGGGCTGTCTTAAGTATGAATTTGTGTTTCGTTTACAGAAAATTGTCATCTCGTCCATTCATGTAGCTGGTTTATTTAAATGTTATGTTATGGAATTAAAACCGTATTTTGAACTTTTTAAACACAGAGTATCAAGTTGGTATCTCAAAAATTAGCTAAGTTAGAGCCATGAGACTTATCAACGTGCATTTCAATTTTAGGTTTACTGATTGCTCCAACTCATTTCAATCTGTTCCAATTATTATGTAAATTTTCAGAATATCATCACCTGCAACGTTTTTACTAGTTAAACACGTCAGCATAAATATGTTCAGTAACTATAAACCATTTTTGGCATATACTTATTAAACGCGAGGCAGTTGAAGTATGTATCAGTTCTGTTGTTTGTATCCATTGTTTACTATCGTTAAATATTCGTATAATTAATAGTTAACTAGGGAATAGTTAATAGCTTCGCGTCCCAACCCCGCCTCGGCTTTTGGCCTCAGATGGCTGCTTCGCTTCGCTCGCAGTTGGATAATTCGCTAAAGAATCTCGTTAATTTTTGGCTCGTTTGTACATAGGTGACCAGCATAAATCAGCTGTTTTATTTGGCAGCTGACTCAAACTCATTAAACATTATCTCCATAAGATTAACATGGGAAATTTGAAGGATTGTGTGCCGAAGCTCCTTCTCGGGTGAATAGCGGCTAAAGGTTTGATTGGATCTTAAATTTGATGAAAAATCGTTAGTTTGAAATTAAAGTTTCTACAACTTTTGTATTTAACATTTTTTGCTACCTTTTACCGCTTTCTTGCTAAATGCGCTCAAAGTGGGAAAATGAAGAAATTAAAAAAATCGAAAAAATCGTTCCCGCCCAAAAGGTGCTTCCAAAATAAAACAATGTTAAATTCTGGCAATTTTCCCGAAAGTTTCTCGTCGAGAGCTTTAATTCAAGTATAAGGTTGACTGGGTTCCGATTACGGGAAGTGCCTAATAATTAATGTCAGTGAATCAGTGTTACCGTCTAGCTTTATATTAGTAGATGTCCTCGACACCAGCTGATATTTTTTGGTCCTACTACCAAAAAGAGTTACTTTAGCACCTCAATACATGTATTGAGATTTTTGAAGCAGTATGACGAAAATATGTTTTTGTAGGTCATGCTGGTCATAGGGTTATATTTTTCAACACATACGATTTTTACATACCGTATCCATTTTGGTCATATCTTATAACTTAAAAATTGCCCTCTACTATTTAAAAAAAATCTCTGTAATGTTTAATCGTCATTCCCGTAAAAGTATTAAAGTTACAATAATCTGTTTGCATATATGCTTTGCTGTGAGTTGCCGCGTGGGTTGGTGAACGAAGCGAGCATTGCGCCCTATAGTCTTGAATACAAGTTGTAACTAATCTTAACATTATGAGAACCAGTAATTAATTATAAAGGATATTAATTAAGTATAGTAAGTTTTAAAAATATGTTCCATTCATAAGCAATATGCTTCAATCTATATACATTATAATCCAAATACCACTCAATGACTCACTCATCAAGAAATCTCAAAAATCACCGAACGGTTGGAATGAAATTTGGTATGTAGCTTCCTCAAGGGCCGTAGGTGATCACTACTAAGAAAGGTTTTTAAAAAATTCGAATTTTTAGCGGGGGGGGGGGGTGTAGGGAGGTCAAAGTTACTATAATTCCCCATAAGAAATACATAGTATAATATATTTATTGATATATATTTTTGGTTAATATACATTTAATTTTGATTTATCTATCCGTGAAAAGCCGGATCTGGCCAGCTAGTAAATTATAGGATAAAGAAAACTATTTGAAAAATTAAAAGTACTGGTATTTCATGTGGTGGAAATTCGAATTTTGATTGTAAATTAACTAAATTCAACTTTTTTTCATGCAATTAATTGTAATTTATTATTACCAAATTCTTAATTCGTATCTTGACGCTAAGAGGAAAAGAATGGGAAAGGGCAAAGAGGAAGCTTGGTGGAATTAATGATAAATAAATAAGTAAACATATAAAATGCCTTAGAAGTAAACAATTTAACTATTAAACGGTAGAATAATTTACCAAATAACTAGAGATAAGTGAAAATTCAATTTAAAAGAAATGGAAGCAACGTTAAGTATTTTTTTATAATTAAAAACAAATATTTTTTCCCGTGCAGGGAAAGCAAAGGGATATGAGCTCATACTGCCGTGAATGTGATCAACAAATTATTTGTTTGATTCGTTTTGTATACAAAAATCGTGTGTGTAGAAAAATATAAAACAATGACCAACACGAACTACAAAAAATAGTTTCGTCATGCTGCTTTAAAAACAACGTATATGGTTGAACCACTCGAAATCAATTTTGAAAAAATCAAAATGGCTGTAACTTAAAAATTTTAAATACTCCCAAATAGCATTGTGTAGCATATGGTTTGAAAGCTTATTTAATTACAAATCAAAAAAGAATAATAATTAATATCTAACAAAAATAGTACAGCAAAATAGGACAACATCGGAAAACACGACTTTGTTGGTTTTTGGCCGCCATTTTTAGTCGGTTAAAGATATGGATGTACAAATTTCACCGTTGGTTTTCTCTTGAAATTCTACATGGAAATAATGTATCACATGACCACCTTCCCATTTAAAAAATTAAAGTTGTATTCAAGATGGTGGATAAATATTTTGAAATCTTAATAAAATAGAATTTTTACATAGAGTAGGTTCCTCAATCACAGCTACCTTCAAATTTCCCTTAAATACGAAATATTAAACCGTCTCCAGACTTTTCAGCACCCCTGTATATGTATGAAATTAAAATTAATGTATTAAAGAAAATCATACAGAAATATAATAATAATTATTCAAACAAATATAAAGAAAATATAAAAAAGAATATTTTGACTGAATACAACGGTTAAAAACGAAACTTTCCTAATAATAAGGGCTCTGAGCTACTGAACGGAATAAAAATGACTGAACCATCACTTTCTAACTACAAACAATAGCAAACAAATATTGAGTTTCCGACTAACAGCAAAAAACCTTCTAGACTGTCTAAATATTAACAAAAGAAGTCAACTCCCCGTATATGCGACTAAGAGTGGATGCCGTGCGAATACGAGCGATCGCAGCGCAGCCTACAAATACCAATTGTAAGTAGGAGTGTATAGTGTGTTTGTATCCCAGCATGTCAAACGAGGAGGATTTGAGAAAAGTAGTGAAATATGCTCTAAAGACCGAAAAACCGGTTTATACGCTAAAAATATTGGTTGGACGTAACGGGATCTCCCCATCTAGTTTTGCCTCCCCGTTACGTGTTGTGCGTACTTGTAAATCTCCCCGTGTGATACGTCCTACAAACACACACACAGACACACAGACACACAGACACACAGACAGACCAATTGCCAAAAATGCATTTTTTGGACTCAGGGGGCCTTGAAACGTAAAGATATTATGAAAACTCGACATCGAATTTTTGGGTCGATCGCAATACTTACCTTACCTAGTATAGGGTAAGGAAAGTAAAAAACTATTTCAGATCCGAGTTCTCTGGAAAAAAAACTCATAGTGAGTTTTGTCCAAATAGTTCTAAGTTTCCCTTTTAGACCCAAGTAACTGATCAGCTATGCACCAATAAGCGTTAATAATCTTGTTTTCCGCCAGTTTGTTACACATAACTCCTGAACGAACGTAAAAATTACAAATCTGGTTTTGAACTATATTTCACACCTATGAGTATATTTTACACACAATTTTAGATACAAAAAATATTTTACTCCTTATAGATGCAAATAATCTAATTGCAATTGTTTTTTATTTACTACTACCAGAGGCAAAAAGTTCCCGGAGTTGGTTTAATTTATTTATCGAACAAAGTTAAAAACTTACAAATTTATTTTCCCTCAAAATACTCTCCTTCTGCATCAACACACTTGCCCCAACGTTAATACAGCTCTTCAAAACACTTTTGGAACTCATTTTGTGAAAGTTCTTTCATCGCTTTTGTAGCATTTTGCTCGACTGCCTCAGCATCTGCATATTGTTCTCCCTTCAACGATGTTTTCAACCAGGTGATAAGGAAGAAATCGGCTGGTGCGAGTTCGGGCAAGTAGGCTGGATGTTCTAGCGTGGTAACACTGTTCTTACCTACTAACAGGGACCGATGTGCAGGGGCGTTGTAATGAACTCTTTTCTTTGTAGTCGGCAGTGAGCATTTTTGGAACCATTCGCAAACCAATTCGATGCATGTTCAAGCCATCATGAAGGATATTGTGGATACTATGTGATAAATTTAACTCAAATGCGACTTCGTCAATCATTAGTCTTCTGTTTGCACGTACAAGTTGCCCTACTCGCTCAATGTTTTCATCGGTGGTTGAGGTTAAAGGTCGTCCACTACGAGGGTCATCTTCAATGCTTACGCAACTTCACAAAAACGTTTGTGCCATTCGTAAACTTGACTCTTCTTCATCACCTCGTCTCCATAAGTTCGAATTAACAACTCAAGAGTCTCAGAAGGTGACTTTTGAAACAAAACTCAAATGTTTGCTCGCTGTTCACTATACACCATTTTTTTTAAAACGAAACTGTAAACTTGCAGACACATGATTAGCACTCTCCACCAGTGAACAAAGACAACTGAGCTATACCCCCAGGAGTAGTACCAACTGCTGCAAAACAAATTTCTCACAAACGACTGCGCTGGGGGCCTTTAGAAATTAATTCCGGGTACTTTATGACTCTAGTATGTATATCTGAAGCATAATATGTGACTAGTTTAAGGTCTCTAGTTTCGTAGCGAGTGCAGGGATTATTATTTATTTTTAAGGGAAGTTTTCCAATTTCACCCCTTAAGAGTCAGGTAGTCGGAAAGCAAATTTCAGCTCTCTAGTTTGTAGGAAGGTAGTGTAATTTACATTCATTGTATAAGAGTAGTGACCTAATTTCAGCTCTCTAGTTTGTAGGAAGATAG